>JAVJIX010000256.1:242500-287500 GCA_036785185.1 Paratrypauchen microcephalus | reverse complement strand
TTAACAGCACCTAGCATGCGATTATCATCATGGGGCCTGCTGGTGGCCACTAGTTTAACAGAAGCGTGCGCCGTCCAGAGATGCTTCATTAAATTTGAGTTGCTTATATTGGACGTGGACAAAGTCTTTGGTGTTTGACACAATGTGCACGTAACATGTACGTTTTTAGCTTTTACCTCGACGAGGTTAAAATACTGCCTATACTTCTGTCTTCGACTCGGGACTCGCCATCTGACATGGGGGGTGTGTATTGTGTGTGTGCGCTACTACTGTGTGCTGGGATTGTGTGTAGAACCCGCCCACCGCCCACTGCGTGTCTCTGATTGGCTCAACATGAAATCTTACTCTGCTTTAGCCAATCATCATTACTTATCCCGCCCTTACCAAAGGGAGAGAAAAATTCCCCTGTGCCTATGCGAGTCGCGCACATGATGCCAGTTTCAAAATGAGTAGGTTGAGTAACGCGCCGTTTAGTAACGGTAATTGAGTTCCTTTATTTTAAAAGTAACGCGTTACAGTATTAGTTACTGTCAACAGTAACGGCGTTACAGTAACGCGTTATTAGTAACGCGTTACTGCACAACACTCCCTACAACTGTACAACAACTCGCTCTTGTGTAACATAATACTCCCTACAACTGTACAACAACTCGCTCTTATGTAACATAATACTCCCTACAACTGTACAACAACTCGCTCTTATGTAACATAATACTCCCTACAACTGTACAACAACTCGCTCTTATGTAACATAATACTCCCTACAACTGTACAACAACTTGCCCTTATGTGACATAATACTCCCTACAACTGTACAACAACTTGGTCTTATGTAACATAATACTCCCTACAACTGTACAACAACTTGCCCTTATGTGACATAATACTCCCTACAACTGTACAACAACTTGCCCTTATGTAACATAATACTCCCTACAACTGTACAACAACTCGCTCTTATGTAACATAATACTCCCTACAACTGTACAACAACTCGCTCTTATGTAACATAATACTCCCTACAACTGTACAACAACTCGCTCTTATGTAACATAATACTCCCTACAACTGTACAACTCTTATGTAACAGATATACCTTATTTTTCCTTACTACCTCTTTTTATTGTACATTTATATAATTATGACTTATTTCTTGTTATTTTTGCTACTTATTTTGAATTTATTATAACCATTTATATTTTTTTACTCTTTATTATTATAATATATTGTGATGTGTGAGCTTCTGTGTCCAAGTATTTCCCTTGTGGATCAGTAAAGTTTGTTTAAGTTTAAGACAGAGTCCAGGTCCAGGTTTATAGCGTCATCTACAGCTGGAGGTCCAAGAGGGGGAGCTGATGGACCTGAGGTGGGACCAAACTCTCCAACGTTCCCACAGGTAGTTCAGTTTTGCTCATTTCAAACCAAAAACATTCGAAACATAATAAAACAAACTTAACAAACCATTTCATGACATCACTCAGAACATATCAAAACATGACCCAGGCCGACGTGGAGCAGAGGAAAGGGGGACATGTTGATGTTGGGGTAGCTCCAAAGTAAGTAGTATTTACGGCGTTTGAGAATGTGCAGTATTATCCCGTGTAATTTGTCTAATTGGTGCAGTCGGCGTGAATCACATTAGTGGAACAGGCTGAGAAAGGGGCACAGGGCGGGAGACAAATCAAGGGTGAAAAAGTCAAATAAACCAGAAGTACGAGGCTTCATATTTGTGTGTATTCACTGGAGGTTGATACTTTGCAGCTGATGTCATCAACAATCAACAATATTTAGGGGTGTGATGTTCTGTTCTAGCTGATGTTCTGTCACTCAACTTAGACTTTAATCTGAGCTTTGCTTTTACACAATCTGACCAGAAAGAACTGACTTAGTTTGAGCTACAATAAGTGAGATGATCCGTGCAGTTAAACAAGTACTTTTCAGCAAACATCAGCCAACAGTTTTCCAGTTAGGCCTTACACACACACAATATATACATATATATATATATATATATATATATATATATATTAGGGCTGGGAATATTAACGCGTTAATCATGATTAATCGCGAACGATTAATGATCGAACAATTTTTTTTATCGCGATCAGAGTTTGCCAGCATTTTTCGCAATTCTACCATCCATATGCAGCTCATTTGGTTGTATTAATTAAACTCATTGTCGGTTAAACGCGCTATTTTGAGTTTGCTAGTATTTTGTTCCTTCTACGCATCCGTAGGCAGCTCGAGCGGGCTTCAATCATTTATTTACAATTTCTCAAAGTAAGCACTATTACTGGTTCATTGTTACTTTTTCCTTTCTCTGCACTTTTTTGAAATAAAAAAATGGTGAGAAATACTTTGCATTGTGAGTTTAACTTTAGATTCGAACGGTCTTACTGCAAGATATCAATTTTAAACATGCAAAATAAATCACGATTAATCGTGATTAACTATGAAATTTCTGAGATTAGTTGCGATCAAGAAAATTAATCATTTGACAGCCCTAATATATATATATATATATATGCACTCATGCTTCACAGCAAGAAGGTTCTGGGTTCGATCCCTGGGTCACCTGGGCCTTTCTGTGTGGAGTTTGCATGTTCTCCCCATGTCTGGGTGGGTTTCCTCCAGGCACTCCGGTTTCCCCCCCATCAACTCAAAACATGCACGATAGGCAAAATCCTCCAGCTGAGGTCCTGACTGTCACGGATAACGGAAGAACCCAAGAGCAGACACAGGTCAAATGAGAATAGTTGGTATTTATTACAGATTTTATCCAGGAAAATGATGGAGAGCACTCTGGAGCAGGGCAGGTCGGAGCTGGAGACTGGAGCAGGTGACTGGAGAACGGAGATCTGAGGCAGATGAACAAAAGATTAAGTATAGAGGTCGTAGGTAGGCAAACATATGTAGCAAGATCAAAGCACTAACAGACGAAGTATTACGATCTGGCACCGCTGAGCTGGCTTGACTGGCTCTTATACCCAGTTGATTGGAGAGTGGGTTCAGCTGCGTCTGGCTCCAGCACACCTGTCTCCACTCCAGGAACACCAGTAGGGGAGGGGAAGGAGGTGGCCACTGAGGGAGTGGCAGATGAGGTCAGAGGGGCTGTGACACTGACCAAGCCGAAGCAAGAAGAACATGGAGATGGTCCCCGGGCGCAGTAATGTGCTGCCCACTGCTCCTAATAACAGGATGGGTTAAATGCAGAGAAGAATTTCTCCAGTGTGAGATCAATAAAGTTGCTTCTTCTCTTCTTCTTTAAAACACAGACATACATGTAGAATTGAGCGTGATGTGACTGCAAAGTGTCACTGCAGGGAGATACAGATCTACAGAAAACCATCACTGAATATACACAGACAATTGAAAAGAAATTCAAACTTTCATGTCCTTGATGTAGGTTTAAGGTCAGGACTCTTTATGTGAATTTATAGTACGTTTACGGTGTATACAGTTTATTTATATTGAGATTATACATTCCTACTGTAACAGCTGCTCACTGTCAGACAGCTGAAGAACATCCAGAACGCTGCTGCTCAGGTCCTGACTCGGACCAGGAAGTCCAAGGACATAAGTCTCTGTTCAGGCCTCTGCACTGGCTCCTGTGGCTCAGAGCGGCTCTTTATGTACAAGTCTGTCCATGGCCGAGCACCAAAGTACATCTCTGACATGTTAGTGCCACAAGAACCATCTGCACTCTGAGAAGCTCAGGGATCAGCCTCCTGATTAATTAATTCATTAATCTTTGCATTTACACAGCGCCTTTCAAGACGCCCACAGAGCTTCACAGAGCATTATTCACTCACTCCTCAGTGGTGGTAAGATACTACTGTAGCTACAGCTGCCCTGGGGCCACACACACTTTCTTATCAGTGGGTGAAGTGTCTTGCCTAAGGAGACAACGCTCCATCATTGTGGCACCTGGAATTCCCAGCGGTCTCCAGTCCATGTCCTAACCAGGCTCAGCCTTGCTTAGCTTCAGAGATCTGACGAGATCAGGCTTTGACTGAAGCTGATATGGCCATTAAGTTCTGGTTCAGTCCTGTCCTTCTACTGGTGTCAGGATTAAACATGGAGAGATTGACTGATTTTTTTTCTTATTCAGTGTTTCAATTTTCTGCAGCTCATTTTAAGATCGTATAAAGCTCCAAATGTCGTGATTTTATTAAGGATTTGCGCTGAATTTTGTTCAACAGAAACAACTGAATCATTTTTGTACAGTATCTGTTTTTATTTGTGTATTTTAGTTTGCTCAAACTACAAATATGCTAAAAATAAACCCTCAGCCTTTTCAGACAATAATAAAAAATACTTGTGTGTAGTGAAGTAAAAATATAAGTAAAAATATCCACTTTAAAATGTACTTAAAAGTGCACTATGAAACTTCTAAGGTGGAGGGTCTGCTACTTGGTTAATCCACCTGTTATGGAGCATAACAGCTCCATGGAGCTGTTATGCCTGCCTGGAATGTTCCACAGTAGGGCATTAAACATATATTCCTTGCATGTGTTCAGTTATTGGGGCTTTATAGCTCAAAAGTGCCCTACAAAACATAAGTCCTTACCATCTATAGGCTTGTTCCTCCACAGATCTGACCATTAACCTGTATCCATTGGGATTATCAAATTCATTTTCATACTGTGGAATAATCTCCATGGAGACAAGCAGATGGCAAACCCTCCACCAGAAAAGTTACACAATGCGGTAAAGTACAGATACGTAAAACCTATACTTAATCACAGTCTTTTACTACTTTTACTTTTTTTACTCAACCACTGTTAAAATACGAACACTGAACACACTCCTATTATTAAAACATAAATTGCAAACGCAAAGCTCGTCACAAAAGTCACAATTGTATATATTTTTTCATATTTTCCCAAATCCTTCATCCCTCTCCTCATTTCTCCTGTGTATTATCTTGAGTCGTGTAAAGCCCTGACAGATGACTTCTTGATGACTTCCATAAACCTCGCAGTGTCCTCCCCTTTGCCGCGTGAGAGTCGGCGTCTGGATGGATGTTTGGAGGAGAGGCAGTCCCCGAAGATGAACTGCCCCACAGAGAGCACTGTTTTCTGGGGCAGTGTCTTCGGTCTGGCCCCTCTCTGGAACTCTGACATGGAGCCCAAAGGCAGTAATTTATTCACCACAGGCTGTTTCTTCTCACCGCAGAGTCACGCCGACCAGTGACCCCCAGTGCGTTGGGGGCTGTCCCAGTGAAAAGCTAAAGGTGCATTGGTGGTATTAAACCTTTCTATCTGCATGGAGACCAAACCAGACAAAGTTACAGGTCAGATCTGTGGAGAGGCGACCCCATTCACATTCAGAATATTGTTTTTCTAGGTATTTTTGAGCGACAAAACCACCTGTAATTGAATCAATCAATCAATTAAACATTATTTATAAAGCGCTTTTCATACAAAAAATGTAACACAAAGCGCCTTACAGTGATTAAGGATTAGAAGATTAGAAGATTGACTTTTGACCTGGGGACCATCCCCATGATTTTGTTGTTTAGGCTTTGGTCAGGACCCAAGCTGGAGGATTTTACCTATGCTGCATGTTTTGGGTTGGTGGGGGAAACCGGAGTGCCTGGAGGAAACCCACCCAGACATGGGGAGAACATGCAAATTCCACACAGAAAGGCCTGGACGACCAGAACCCTCTTGCTGTGAGGCATGAGCGCTAGCCCCTCAGTCACCGTGGCCGCCAACAATTAAAAAAAAAAAAAAAAGTAAGATAGAGCTGTTTAAAAGTCATACTGTGGAACATTCCAGGCAGAGCAATAGAAGCAAGCAGGTAGGAAGCAAAAGACTAGGCATTTTCATCTTGATAGCATCAAGATTCACTGTACCTGCTTTTTACTGTCTTAAAAACATTAAAAACACAACTAATTCTAAGTTATTCATCACTTACCTTACACATTCAGAGCATAATTAGACTTAGACTTGGACAAACTTTATTGATCCACAAGGGAAATAGTTTTGGATACGGTATCTCACTCATCAAATATAATATACAATATAAAACAGAGGGTAAAAGAACAAAAAGAAAAATTGATGGAATAAGATAAGATAAGTTAAGATAAGATAAGACTTTATTGATCTCATACAGGAGAAATTTACTTGCCACAGTAGCTCCAGGACAGTATGGACAAGAAAGAAAAATGCATGCAGGCAATGATGGAATAAAGTAAGTAATAATAAAAATAGTAATAAGAAGTAATAAGAAATAATAATAATAATAATAATACAAGCATCAACAGGGAGAGCTTGGAAAAGAGGATATTGCATGTCTGGCCTATATAGTAGAGTTATACAGTCCCAAAGCAACCAATAGCAACCAAAGATCAATAGACCTGTGTCAGATGAGACGCAATTATATACATAAGATAATGGTAATAAATATGTACAATCAGATTTAAATAGAAAAGTAGTAGTCAAATACAAAATACAGTAACAAATATGATGTTCAGTTCCAACTGTGTACAGTTGTAGGGAGTATTATCTGTTACATAAGGGTGAGTTGTTGTACAGTTGTATGGAGTATGGTATGAATGTAGTCCTGTATCTCTCACAATGTTGAGTTTATAAGCTTGTTTATAAACTTTCAGAGGCCAGAGCAGAGTTTTGTGGTTTGTGACACTAAAGCAAACAACAACTAGCATGCAAACAGCCACTAATGTTACTTCCTGCTTCACAAACAATAAAACCGGTTTGTAATTTGAGTTTCTTTTAGAATATATCTGTACTGGGCAAGAACAAAAACAGCTTTATTACATGAAAAAGCCCCTTTAACTAAACCAAATTCCGTTTATAAACCATTTTCCCATTCCCCGTAATGACTGTCCGCTCTTGTAAATTCCTCCATTGACCAGGAAGTATCGTAAGTGCTACGGGTCGCGCTCAGTTCAAGCTGTCAAACTCCAGCAGATGTTTTGAACAAACCTCTACACTTTAATTTTCACACACAAACAAAATCATTTAAAGATGCACCGTGTAACTTTTCTGGTATGGAGTGATGCTGTTGCTTTCCCTGCATGTTCTACAGTATGGTATTAAATTTATCTCCATTGCATTTATTCAATTACAAGTATTTTTACTGTTCAAATATACAGTGAAAAACATTACCGTGCTTGTCTCTATAGCGATACAGATAATGTCATACTGTGGAATATTACAGGGAAAGCAATAGCATCTCCATGGAGACAAATGACATACTGCTAAGGCCTGGAACCTGATTTTTCTTCCAGATATATTGTAAAAGCAGCTCTTGAGGTCAGATTATGAAGTGTTTTATTATCTGATATTCAGGAAATGTGCGTTAATATCCTCGTTATTATTAGTTGTCACAGCAAAAAGTGCTTATAAACTCATCAGCGTGAATAATTAGGATGCTCAGAATACATAAGGTAAGTGAGGAATAACTTTGAAACCATTTCCAGTGATCCAGTTCTGTTTTCTACATATTTAAGACAGCAAAAATCCGGTACAGTGTCTTTAAATCGTATCTCTTCCCGTGCGCAGAATAGGCTCTTAAATGCAACTATGTTTACCCAGAGCAGAGGAGTGATGGACACCACAAATCACCAACTATTTACAACTTTCTCCCAAAAAACCAAGCAGAAAATAACTTGCGGAGGTCCAGCGCCAGACGGACTTCATCTCATGTTTATGACCAGCACAAACACTGAGCGCACTGGCGACTGACGCGCGCACAATGAAGGACAATTCAAATCAAATGTTTAGCCTGGACTTTAGCTGTGCTGTGGTTTCTAAAAATATATATACGCTTGAAAACAGGGTAATTTTGGTTTTATCCAGGTGAATGGTGAACATGCAGTGAAAATGTGAAAGTGTCTTTGAGTGATTTTCCATTGCGTCGGGCAGGTAGGTCGCCTGGCAAGTCCAGACTCATATACCTCTCTGTATTTTGTACACACACTGCAAAATGCAATATCTCGGTAAGTTAAAAAGACTCAAATTAAGAACACTTTGCTTTATTTGAGTAGTGTGTAGGATTCCTCAGTCGTCCAGCTAGAAGCCACGGCAAAAGGAGAAATTCAATTTGTCAACTGGACAAAAGTTTATTTGGTCCAAGCTGCTTCTTCAGTTCTGGTCAGACGCTGGTGGACACTGCTTATAACTGCCTGCAGGGAGGAGCTAACTACAATGAATCCAAATATATCCAATCTAAATTATCCAGGAGCATTGCAGTATTGACAAAAGCAAGACAAGAGCTACATAAAAAGTCTCTTCAGCTAGCCTGGGAATTCCCAGGCCGCTTCCGTTCGTTTCGAACTGGAAGGCGGCCTGGAAACTCGTCCAAGCGAGAGTCCCAGATTTAGGGCCCCAATCAGAGAGTGGGGGAGGTGTGGCAAGACGGTGACGCGTACTACATGACAAACGGAAGCTTGTAGTTTGAACTGACAACTGACATGATTGGCTATGGACTTACGTATACGCTCAATGATAGACATTCATAACGCCCGATAAACGGCCGTTGGCAATCGCTAACCACACCTCCGCTACGGGATTTTTCGAAGCGAGTTTCCAGACCCATATCTCACTTGTGATATGGTCAGGTGTTAACCAGACTACTCTTCAGCAACTATACTTTTCACTCATTTACCCTTACTTGAGCTATTGTGCAGAAGTTTGGGGAAATAATTATAAAACCAACACACATTCTTTAACAATATTACAAAAACAAACGTGCTATTAGGATGATACATAATGTGTTGTTCAGGGAGCACACCAATTTCACTTATTTCTAGAATCAAAACTCTTAAAATTTCCCAATATAGTAGAATATTTGTCAGGACTTATTATGTTCAAAGCAAGAAATCATCAACTACCAGTAAATATTCAAAATGTATTTACAGAAAGAGAAGTAGGGTATAACAGCAATATATAAACATGCTCTAGCGCTGACCACAAGGAAGAGTTTTTGTATATTGTTTATGTATATAAAAAATTACACAAATTTAGTATTCTGAGTCATTATAGTGATGCAATGTTGTAATGGTTAGTATATTAAATTATTATAAATGGCTTATCTGTGGACATTGTAAATATAAGTTGTATAGTAACACCAGATAAATGTGACGAAGATGGTTCAGAGGAAACCGGACATTATTAATGTTTAAGTGACTGTAAGGGGCAGGATTCAAAAAGTTAACATTTCTTCCCATAACCCTTTGAGATATGTTTACTTATGTAAAGAAATTATATTAATACGCCTACACGTACATGTATACGTGTAATGTACTGTACTGTATATTGACTTTGTGACACTCAATAAATAAATTCTTTCATTCACCTATGATTTACAAATAACATCAAATTGACAGATTTTTGACAGAGTTTTGTTACCTGCTCAGCCAGAAACGCACATTTTGACGAAACTTTACAAAGATGTGTGGATCTGGAGCAGTGTCCTGTCTCCCTGATTTCAGAGGGTGTGATTGACAGGCGGATTAACCAATCAGAGAGAAGCATGGTCTGTTTGCATCAAAAACAAATGACTCCTTACACGTAAAAAAAAAAAAAAATCTACATAAGGACTAAGAAACCGACACTGGGGTCACCGACCGACTGTGATAAAACCCACTGAAGTAAATGTCGTCAGTGGTAAAATGAAGACTGCATACGTATGTGCTCTTTGGAATAATCCCTAATTTGGCGCCCTCACCTCTTGTAATCGCATGTACCCAGTGCACTCGGAGTTGTGAGTCAGTGGGGAAGTTACGAAAACTGAGGTGTGGTTGTAATTGTTGACTAGCCGAACATAACGGAACGCTACAATGACGTGTAGATGAAGAAAACTGGGCCATTTTCTCATTTTTCCGCCAACAAACAGAACAAACAGAGCCCGTCGGAAGTAATCATCGCATGTTTCCAAACGTTTTCTGGTTTGTGATGTAAGTGTGAGTGAAGCCTATCAACAATCAAAGCCCAAACTATACATATTTGTTAGACTTTAGACTAAATTCATTTTCAGGCACACAGAGCTTGTTTGACATGCAGCAACAACACCCGACAACAAACACAGACACGTTACAATAGACATTAAAGATCACTCAGGGCCTGGTGTTCAAAAATGTGATGGCCGAGGAGATCAGGCTTCTGCCAAAGTGGGTCCTCCTGCACCTGAGCGCCCTGTACCTCCATCAGGTTCCTCCTGCACCTGAGAGCCCTGTACCTCCATCAGGTTCCTCCTGCACCTGAGCGCCCTGTACCTCCATCAGGTTCCTCCTGCACCTGAACGCCTTGTACCTCCATCAGGTTACTCCTGCACTTGAGCGCCTTGTGCCTCCATCACGTTCCTCCTGCACCTGAACGCCATGTACCTCCATCAGGTTCCTCCTGCACCTGAGTGTCCTGTACCTCTATCAGGGCCCTGTACCTCCATCAGGTTCCTCCTGCACCTGAGCGCCCTGTACCTCCATCAGGTTCCTCCTGCATCTGAGAGCCCTGTACCTCCATCAGGTTCCTCCTGCACCTGAAGGCCTTGTACCTCCATCAGGTTCCTCCTGCACCTGAGCGCCCTGTACCTCCATCAGGTTCCTCCTGCACCTGAGTGTCCTGTACCTCTATCAGGGCCCTGTACCTCCATCAGGGCCCTCCTGCACCTGAGCGCCCTGTACCTCCATCAGGTTCCTCCTGCACCTGAGAGCCCTGTACCTCCATCAGGTTCCTCCAGCACCTGAAGGCCTTGTACCTCCATCAGGTTCCTCCTGCACCTGAGCGCCCTGTACCTCCATCAGGTTCCTCCTGCACCTGAGAGCCCTGTACCTCCATCAGGGCCCTCCTGCACCTGAGCGCCCTGTACCTCCATCAGGTTCCTCCTGCACCTGAGAGCCCTGTACCTCCATCAGGTTCCTCCTGCACCTGAGCGCCTTGTACCTCCATCAGGTTCCTCCTGCACCTGAGAGCCCTGTACTTCCATCAGGTTCCTCCTGCACCTGAGAGCCCTGTACCTCCATCAGGTTCCTCCTGCACCTGAGCGCCTTGTACCTCCATCAGGTTCCTCCTGCACCTGAGAGCTCTGTACCTCCATCAGGTTCCTCCTGCACCTGAGCGCCTTGTACCTCCATCAGGTTCCTCCTGCACCTGAGCGCCCTGTACCTCCATCAGGTTCCTCCTGCACCTGAGAGCTCTGTACCTCCATCAGGTTCCTCCTGCACCTGAGAGCCCTGTACCTCCATCAGGTTCCTCCTGCACCTGAGCGCCTTGTACCTCCATCAGGTTCCTCCTGCACCTGAGCGCCCTGTACCTCCATCAGGTTCCTCCTGCACCTGAGAGCTCTGTACCTCCATCAGGTTCCTCCTGCACCTGAACGCCTTGTACCTCCATCATAGCCTTCGTGCACCTGAACGCCTTGTACCTCCATCAGGTTCCTCCTGCACTTGAGCGCCTTGTACTTCCATCAGGTTCCTCCTGCACCTGAACGCCTTGTACCTCCATCATGGCTCTCCTGCACCTGAACGCCATGTACCTTCATCAGTTTCCTCCTGCACCTGAGCGTCCTGTACCTTCATCATGGCCCTCCTGCACCTGAACGCCATGTACCTCCATCATGGCCCTCCTGCACCTGAACGCCATGTACCTCCATCAGGTTCCTCCTGCACCTGAGTGTCCTGTACCTCTATCAGGGCCCTGTACCTCCATCAGGTTCCTCCTGCACCTGAGCGCCTTGTGCCTCCATCAGGTTCCTGCTGCACCTGAACGCCTTGTACCTCCACCATGGCCCTTCTGCACCTGAACGCCATGTACCTCCGTCCTGAGGGCAGAGGGGTGAGGTGTTCCTGTAGTGGGTGAGTGGGGTCCTGTTCTATGGAAAGTGCAAACGTCCAGTGGCCTTGTTAAAATCTGGAAGGTTGGCTGTGGGGAGTTGTTCTTAATGTTCACTGATTCTGCTGAAATACGCTGTGTTTTTCAGTCCCCTATGATATATTTTCTTTATTTTTTCTGATACTGATTCTGACCTTGAGTGTCCCTGATTGGCTAATCCACCTGTCAGTCACGGCCATCTGAACTCAGGAAGATTCAGCGATGATCAGACTCACATTTTCGTAAAGTATTGGACAAGTGTATATTCTGGATCTCAGGCAACTGATAGATACCATAACTTATTTTAATCAGTCGCGGGTAAATAAATGAAGTGTAATTCATGAAATTATATCATTAAAGCTGATTTATTCTTAATTTCGAAAACATTGGGATGAAGTCACATTTATTTATATTATAGATTGTATAATTGTCTTGAAAACCAAAACACCAAACAGAAAGCAGAATGAGCCCCATATGCGTCTCTCATTTGGGTTGCCAGTTTCTTTGCCAAAATCCAGTTGGTTTAAACCTAAAATGCCAGTGCTAATGCTGCATGAGTGAATGTTCTGAGCTTTCACATGAGGCCTGTCCAGGAGAGAGTGAGAAAAACTTGGATGTGTCCTTTATCTGCCGGACTGGGCTCTGGCAACACAAGTTCAGTTCTGATTGTAATGTCTTTTTAAACCGTAGAGCTTTGATTTGGAAGGTCCTACATTACACAAAATGAGCTTTTAGCAATTCACACATGTTTGAGTGATCCTTTATCATTAGTCCTTCTACATCTCCAAAGCTCAAAACACTCTGTTCTACCTTGTGATGTCATGAAGTGGTAGTTTTCAAGTTAACAGCTACATTTACCTTCGGTTCAGTAGAGATAGGGTTAGGGTTAAAGGAGAATTTATGTTTTATTTACAATCTGAGCCTTATTTCGGTTATAAAACAAGTTGTTTTACTCACCCATAGCACTTTGGTGTCATATGGAGCATTTCCGAAGATGTTTTATATTAGCGATCTCCGTAACGTGAGTTCTCGGGGCATATGTTTGCGGTCTCCAAATAACACAAACTTTAGCACTTTTCAAATCATAGAAGCTCAATGTCTTAGTCTACACTTTTGTTTGAGTCAAAAGTGGCCTCTAATCTGAGATTTAGCCATAGTTTGGAGTAGATGAGGAGGACAGTGCGCATGCGCTCAGTCACAGCTGATTTCGCTCTCAGCTCTCGGGACCCAAACATGAAAGGCAAAGCTGTAAGACGTTTGGACCATCGTGTTTGCAGTACCCACTTCAGTCAGGACGATTTTTTACCAGCAAAGAAAAAGAAACAAGGCCAGCGGATTCAGCGCACGATTCTGAGAAGTAATGCGAAACCGATGGCTGTTCTCTGCTGCTCCTTAAACTGTCTCCGCTTCATTCTTTCCGTATCCATTCTGTCTCCTCATCCGTATACTCCTCTTCAGTCCTCAGTCCTCCATAAGTCCTCTTCAGCCTCAAAGTCCGAATCTTCTGCCATGTGTCGCTCGCAACAGAAAAGTTGCGTCTTCTTATCTGCAAAACAGCTGTGACTGAGCGCATGCGCACTGTCCACTTCATCTACTCGAAACTATGGCTAAATCTCGGATTAGAGGCACTTTTGACTCAAACGAAAGTGTAGACTAAGACATCGAGCTTCTATGATTTGAAAAGAGCTAAAGTTTGTGTTATTTGGAGACCGCAAACATATGCCTCGAGAACATTACGGATATCGCTAAACTAAAACATCTCCGGAAATGCTCCATATGACACCAAAGTGCTATGGGTGAGTAAAACAACTTGTTTTATTACCAAAATAAGACTCAGATTGTAAAAAACGTTAATTCTCCTTTAAGGCAATTTCTAGGCTGAAATCGTCTAAATACTTCTAGTGAAGGTATGTGGAGTTTAAAAACCCAATGGGGCACTTCCTGTACTGCCACATGACACCACAAGGTGGAACTGAATGTTTTTAGTTTCGAGAGCTCAGCCTAAATAATCAGGGTTTGTGTGTTAAACACAAAACTCCAGGTCTGTTTGTGATGAGGAAACAACATTATAACATAGAATAGAAAATAGCATAATATGAGCCCTATAAGTAGTTCTTACACCTCAATGACAAATACAGCTCTGGAAAAAAAATAAGAGACCACTGCAAAATGATCAGCTTTTCTGATTTTACTACTTATAGGTTTGTGTTTGGGCAAAAGGAACATTTTTGTTTGAGTCTATAAACTACTGACAACATTTCCCCCAAATTCCAAATAGAAATATTATCGTTTAGAGCAGAGGTCTTCAACAGGGGGGTCGCGACCCCTAGGGGGGTCGCGGAGGTACTGCAGGATGGGTCGCGAAATCTTTTGATTTCACTTTAAAATAATATAATTTTATATTTTATCGTGTAAAATACAGTATTAACCTGTGTATTATTTCCTTGTATCGGATGTACCATAACAGAGTAGCAATGTTTATACATGACACTAAGCTCAATTTAATATAAAACACAATTCTATGCCGTATATATAGTAGGGGGTCCCTGGCCCAGTTTGCCATCTGTTTGGGGGTCCCTGGCCTGAAAAACGTTGAAGACCCCTGGTTTAGAGCATTTATTTGCAGATAATGACAAATGGTCAAAATAATAAAAAAGATACATGTTTTCAGAGCTCAAACAATGCAAAGAAACAAGATCAAATTCATTTTAAAAGAACATAATACTAATGTTTACACTTAAGAAGAGTTCAGAAATCAATATTTGGTGCAATAACCCTTATTTTTAAACACAGTGCTACAAATACTATACATATTACAGATACTACTGTGCTACAGATACTACAAATACTACAGATACTACAGATACTACAAATACTACAGATACTATAAATACTACAGATAGTACAGTGCTACAGATACTACAGTTCTGCAAATACTATAAATACTACAGATACTACAAATACTACAGATACTACTGTACTACAGACACTAGAGTACTACAAATACTATAGATACTACTGTACTACAGACACTAGAGTACTACAAATATTACAGATACTACTGTACTACAAATCCTCCAGATACTACAGATACTACAAATACTACAGATAGTACGGTGCTACAGATACTACAGTTCTACAAATACTATAACTACTACAGATACTACAAATGCTACAGATACTACTGTACTACAGATACTACAGTTCTACAAATAGTATAAATACAGATACAACAGTACTACAGATACTACAAATACATTTTTATACCACATTTTCCACCTTATTTTTAATCACAGCTTTCATGCGTCTTGGCATGCTCTCCACAAGTCTTTCACATTGTTCTTGGGTGACTTTATTCCACTCCTGGTGCAAGAACTGAAGTAGCTCAGCTTTGTGTTTGTGTTGGAATTCAACAGACGCTGGAATGGAATGGCTGTAATACATGTAGAGATGCTGATTTCAGGAAAAAATGCAGTGGTCTCTTAGTTTTTTTTTTTTCCAGAGCTGTACATTTACTGTTAATATGAGTTTATTTTCATATCAGAGGCCCTTCCATGTTCAAATCAGCTACACATGAGAGCACTATGTACATATATCTCCACTGTACGCTACATTTTGGGCCTTACCTCTTTAGACAGTGAGTCCTATATCACTCTCACATGCCCCTTCCATTTATAAATACAACCTTGTCTTATTCAATGTCCCCTCCCCTTATGTAAGCATCTGCAATACCTCCCTGTGTTACTGCATGTACTCGGAGAGGAAGCCTGTTGCGTCTTCTACTTCCTGTGGCCGCGTTCACCGTGTGCTCCTGTGGTTCCCATGATGCTTCGCTGCGCTCGTCTCGCTCCTGTCTGTTACACCACGTCTCCTCATCTCCAAACTCTTATCTAATCCGCCGGACTAACATCTGCTGTCGTGCCTTTTTACCGAAAACTCTTTTATTTCTTAATTGATTCTAACAATATTCAAATGTCTGGGGCGGTTGGCGGTTGCAGGTTGGGAAAGGGGAGAGGGCTTGCAGCATCTTCCTCTGGTGAAAACAACACAACAATCATTGGCTAACGGCGAGGTAGCTTCTCTCTCACACCAAACATTACCGTAAAGAGGGCCCAGAGACCGCCCACTGCACAGGTTCAAACCTTCTGTATGTTATATGGCCCAGAACTCTCTCAAGCTTAAAGATACTGCTTGTCTTCACTAAGATGACCAGTATACTGCATTTCCTGAAATGTTATCTATCTATCTATCTATCCATCTATCTATTACTCTTTCTCTCTCTCTCTCTCTCTCTCTCTCTCTCTCTATCTATCTATCTATCTATCCATCTATCTATCTATCTATCTATCTATCTATCTATCCATCTATCCATCTATCCATCTATCCATCTATCCATCTATCTATCTATCTATCTATCTATCTATCTATCCATCTATCTATCTATCTCTCTATCTATCTATCCATCTATCATTTTCTCTCTCTCACTCTATCTATCTATCTATCTATCTATCATTTTCTCTCTCTCTCACTCTCTCTCTCTCTCTCTCTCTCTCTCTCTCTCTATCTATCTATCTATCTATCTATCTCTCTCTCTCTCTCTCTCTCTCTCTATCTATCTATCTATCATTTTCTCTATCTATCACTCTCTCTCTCTCTCTCTCTATCTATCTATCTATTTCTCTCTCTCTCTCTCTCTCTCTATCTATATCTATCTATCTATCTATCTATCACTCTCTCTCTCTCTCTCTCTCTCTATCTATCCATGTATCTATCTATCTATCTATCTATCTATCTATCTATCTATCTATCTATTTCTCTCTCTCTCTCTCTCTCTATCTATCTATTTCTCTCTCTCACTCTATCTATATCTATCTATCTATCTATCTATCTATCTATCTATCTATCATCTATCTATCTATCTATCTATCTATCTATCTATCTATCACTCTCTCTCTCTCTCTCTCTCTCTCTATCATTCTCTCTCTCTCTCTCTCTCTCTCTATCATTTTCTCTCTCTCTATGAACCCATTCACACACCAGTGTATTCAGACACTGGGGTTGGTGTGGGTTAAGTGTCTTGCCCAAGGACACAACAACAGCATTGATCAGTGGGAGCTGGAATTGCACCGCCGACCCGTGGGTCAGTGGAAATGGATGAAATGGATCTGTCTTTTACTGATGAACCTGCATTCTTACTGTATTTTCATGTCTTCTTATTCTGTGAAGCACTTTAAATTAATTTGTGTACAAACTGTGCTATGCAAATACACTTATATACTGTGCGCGGACTGCCTCTTCACAGATCTGACCTGTAACAGGGTTGTGCCACTTGGCAAGTTTGATGCCACACACTGGAAAGCCATAACATTCCCATAGAACAGGGGTCTTCAACGTTTTTCAGGCCAGGGACCCCCAAACAGATGGCGAACTGGGCCAGGGACCCCCTACTATATATACGGCATAGAATTGTGTTTTATATTAAATTGAGCGTAGTGTCATGTATAAACATTGCTACTCTGTTATGGTACATCCGATACAAGGAAATAATACACAGGTTAATACTGTATTTTCATGTTTTTTTTATTTTAAAGATGGGCCAGATAGGCCCTACGGGGTGGATGTGCTACTGCAATTTTTAAACACAACTTGCATATAACACAGGTCTATTAAGATCGTCATGTACGCATTAATGTGCATTTTAAGACATCAAAGAGGGTGGAGGGACAAGGGAGAAATTGATTGGGGGAAAATGAAAAAATATATTGTTTTTTAAAAATACTAAAATATAAAATTATATTATTTTAAAGTGAAATCAAATTTCGCGACCCCCCTGCAGTACCTCCGCGACCCCCTATGTCTTAAATGAAAGAGATGGCTCACTGTTCAAAGTTCAAAGTCAGGTTTATTGTCAAAAATCATACAGGCTGCACACACAGGATTTGAAATTGCAGCGCCCCCTAGGCCCACAGTGAACATAAAACATCTGATAAACAAGACAATAAACACCAGGACTAAAACATCACATATACCCATAGCAAAAGTACAGTAAACTTGTATATAATACAAATAGGTAAAACACACAATGTGTAGCGTAATAAAGCTCAAATGAATCAAAATCAATAAAGGGTTACTCAAACATGTGTGAATGAAACAAAACACAAGTCCAGGTGTGTTTTTGAGGGGGACAATATATAGAGCGTTTTCACGTGACGTCATAATCTGGACGCCCACCATGTTGGAGGGTTTCGAAGCGCCGCGAACAGTGCATTTATGCCGCAAAGTTTAAAAAAAAAAAAAAAGCAAAACTATTGTGCAGTCCTAGGCTGTCACAATAGAGCGGACAGAGAAAAACACCTCCAGTTCTATCGTTTACCTAAAGTAGTGACCAGCCAGGGTGAACAGAGCAAATATCAAAGGAAAGGAGGCGATTGTGGAACTTGGATGGGAACAGAACTTGGATGGGAAAAATCCTGACAACATTCGCATATGCTCAGCTCATTTCACAGCCGGTAGATATTTTATACTGTGCATTGTGATAGCTAATTTTGAACCAATTTGTAGCAACCATGTTATATGCAAATAACACCGACATTAGCCCCTACAGTAAACTGTATTACAAAGTTAATATTTTAATCTTTGCAAAACGTGAATAATAAAAAGCAATATAATCATACTTAAACATGTTACACATGTAATACAAGTATGCCGACCTTTGCCATCACAATACGCTTGTCTACAATTTTCCGCACTTTGCGCTCTCGTATCAGCCACAAACAAACTGGTTGTTGCCTCCAGACCTTTAGAGCTCTGAAGGTCTTGTGCTGTATAAGGGCTTGGGAAGAAGACCAGGTAGTCGACAATATTATTGTACATATATATTTATTACCATTATCTTATGTATATAATTGTGTCTCATCTGACACAGGTCTATTGCTCTTTGGTTGCTATTCCATCTATTTTTCTTCTTGTTCTTTTACCCTCTGTTTTATATTGTATATTATATTTGATGAGTGAGCTACCGTACCCAAAACAATTTCCCTTGTGGCTCAATAAAGTTTGTCTAAATCTAAGTCTGTATAGGGATCGTTTACAGCAGCAGAATCAACAAATCGCCACTGTCACTGAACAAACTTGAATCCATCTCATATGGATCTTCTTGCCCAATTAAAGAGTTTTTAAAATAACGCTCCTTTTCTTTGGTATCCAACTTATCTCTATACAACTGATCAACTGTGTCAAAAGTTTTGGATTCCGGTGTGGAAGGTTTATCGCAAAATTTAGATTTGTTCTGCATGGTTGCTATATAAACACGTTTAATTTTGAGCGCGTAAACCCACCAAGATGGCCGCACATCTGGGTAATCGTCCTGTTTTTAAGGGTTCGTGAAAACGCTCTATTGGAACTTGTCTTAAAGCTCACACGAGTCAATTTTGTGTACAGACGCTCCTTGACATACGAACATTCGATTTACGAACATTCAGAGTTACGAACAGGGTCGAAAATAAAATAAAAAAAGTTAAATGTTTGGGCAAAAGCGCTGTACATGTACGCAAGTGAGTTTTTGTATTTAGCGCCTATTCCGACTTCCGGGTACAGTACGTAGTGCGTATTTCTGCCGCTGACGCACAGGCAGGGCGCTGCGCAGCATCCCCCAAGCGTCACGCCCACTCAGTAGAAGTGTTCAGAACTTCAACTGAGTGGGCGTACTACGGTGTTACTACGGTGTAGCTCAGTCGGTAGAGCGTTTGTCCACTGATCCAAAGGTTGGCGGTTCAAATCCCGCTCTTGACATAAGAAACATCAGTGGTTGAGCGGTCAGATCCACTGACCCACAGGTTGGTTGGTACGATTCCAGCTCCCACAGATGAATGCTGCCGTTGTGTCCTTGGGCAAGACACTTAACCCTCCTTGCCCCCAGTGTCTGCGTACACTGGTGTGTGAATGTGTGTGTGAATGGGTGAGTGGTTCCTTGTTGTAAAGCGCTTTGGGTGCCTTCAAGGTGGAAAAGCGCTATATAAAGATGTGACCATTTACCATTTACTACGGTGCGGTGTTATGAACTTTGTTGTTTTTCTTGCATGCGTACAGTAATCCAATATGGTTGGTGAAAAGCGAAAAGCTTCTAGTGAAGCTTCTGTGAAAAAGCGGCAAGCCATCTCATTTGAAAAGAAGGTGGCGATAATTAAGAAACTTGATGCTGGTGAGAAGATGGTGAATGTGGCACGCGCATACAACGTGAACCGTTCGACAATTGGTACGATATATAAACAAAAGGACCGCATTATGGAGCATGTGAAAAGTGCAGCGGGTATGCAATCCACCATCATAAGCAAGAAGAGAGGGAAACTCATGGAAGAGATGGAGAAACTTCTTGGTATTTGGTTCGAAAATCAGCGGCAGCGGCGTGTTGCTTTGAGCCTTATACAAAGCAACACTGATTATGCTGATCAGTGAGAAGGCCATATCGCTTTTTAATGACCTTAAGGCTAAGGCAGGAGAAAGTGCTGCGGAAGAAACCTTTTCTGCCAGCCATGGCTGGTTTGCACGTTTTAAGAAGAGGGCAAATCTTTCCCCAAGAGCTCAAGGAAAATAGGAGGTAAATACACACACACACAGTCTCACACATACATTCACACACACGCGCACTCTCTCTCTCTCTCAGCTGACTGCGTTTGCCTCTGTGTCCCTCTCTTCTTTTTATCTCATCAGTTTTCCATATTTTTAAAAAGCATATTAGTATTATTTAGTGTTATTTATTAGCGTTATTGTGTTATTAGTGATATTAGTGTTATTTAAATGCAGTACAAATCCATATAGATAACTTATACAAGCCTTAAACATATAATAACGACTTACGAACAAATTCAACTAACGAACGGGTGTCCGGAACGTAACTCGTTCGTAAGTTGAGGAGCGTCTGTAATACAGAACCTTTAAAATCAACAAAGACGTGGTTTACAGTTTATATAAGAGTAATGTCAGGTGTACGCTGGTGTAGTGATGGAGCAGTGATGCAGTACAGAGATGTAAATGTGCTGTGGTAAGTGTGGGCTTTTATCACACAGCGCAGACACTTCCTCTGTCACAGGAAAAGCCTGACTCAGCTGATCACAACCTGATCTTATCAATAACACGAGATTCTAATACGCAAACATGACAAAGTACAGTTTTATCAATACAACTGTAACACCGTCTGCAGATCCGCCAGTGGTGGAAGAAGTACTCCGTTTTGTTGCTTAAGTAAACGTACTTACAGATACTGGAGCTAAAAATAGTAAAATTATCACATAAAAACTACTTATAATATAATACAATAAAAGTATTAAAGTACGAGTTTAAAAATGTCCTTAAAGGAAAAGTAACGTTATTTTACAATCTGAGCCTTCTTTCGGTAATAAAACAAGTCGTTTGACTCACCCATAGCACGTTGGTGTCATTTGGAGCTGTTTGGTGAAAGTTATGTTGTAGCGTATCTGTTAGCGTGAGCACTCGGGGCATTACTTTGCGGTCTCCAAATAACACAAACTTTAGCACTTTTCAAATCATAGAAGCCCGATGTCTTTAGTCTACGATTTCGTGTGGTCAAAAGTGGCCGGTAATCCGAGATTTAGCCATAGTTTCGAGTAGATGAGGACGCCAGTGCGCATGCGCGGACTGTGCTCTCAGCTCCCGGGACCCAAACATGAAACGCAAAGCTGAAAACTATGGATAAATCTCGGATTACAGGCCACTTTTGCTTCAAACGAAATCGTAGATTAAGACATCGGGCTTCTATGATTTGAAAAGTGCTAAAGTTTGTGTTATTTGGAGACCGCAAAGTAATGCCCCGAGTACTCACGCTAACGGATACGCTACAACATAACTTTTACCAAACAGCTCCAAATGACACCAACGTGCTATGGGTGAGTCAAACGACTTGTTTTATTACCAAAAGAAGGCTCAGATTGTAAAATAACGTTACTTTTCCTTTAAAGAGTAAAAAGTAAAAGTATTTCACACAGATTTTCAGATTGAACAAAGCTTCAAATGAAATGTTTTTGAAGTTTTGTGCAAATTCAACAGATCTAGACTTTACAGATGTCCAGCTTCTGTAAACAATGCCATTTACTGATTTCAACGTAGAAATAAAATTAATAACCAGAGTAGACATCAAACTTTTGGCCTGACCCTCTACAATATTTTCTGCTTCTCATTTGGCCCCTGGGGGAAAAAAATTGCCCACCCCTTAGTTAAAACATGCAGTGGACTAGATAACTTCTCTCAAATGTAGTAAGTAAAAGTAAAAAGTACCCACTGTAAAAAGTAACGCACAGATACCTTCAATCTTTACTTTAGTACTACTACTTTGTTACGTTCCACCACTGAGACCAGCTCACACAAGAGGAGGAGGAATTGGAAGGAAATTTACGATTTGTCACAATTACCAAATAGCGAAAAGGCCGCAATTACTTTAGGCAATGTTCGTTCTTCTTGTGTAATTGACTTACCCCGTACTTTTTACCTCTACAAACATGAATCTACAGTAAAATCACATTTACAGGGCCCATATTACGCTATTTTCTGATCTATAATGTTTCTTTATCACAAACAGACCTGGAGTTGTGTTTTGTTTCATTCACACATGTTTAACTCACAAACTCTGCAGATTTAGGCTGAGTTCTTCTCTCAAACAGAAAACACTCTTTACCTTGTGATGTCATTGGAAGTGTTTTTTTTTGTTTTTTTTAACTCCATACACCTTAATTAGAATCATTTAGATGATTTCAGACCTGGAATTGCCAATCTCTACAAAACAAAAGGTAAAAGGAGCAGTTAACTTGAAAACTTCCACGACATGACATCACAAGGTGGAACAGAGCAGTTTGAGCTTGAGATGTTTCTCAAACGTGTGTGAATGAAACAAACACAACTCCAGGTTTGTTTTTGAGAAGGTAACAGCATTCTAACGTGACTTAAAGGTCCCATGGCATGAAATTTTCACTATCTGAGGTTTTTGAACGTTAATGTGAGCTCCCCTACCCTGTTTAGCCACCCCCCCCCCCCCCATGGCTAAAAGTTGCGAAATGTGCAAACTGAGCACTTGCGATCCTTTTCCATGTTTGAAAAAAAGACAGCCCAAACGGGCGATTCTGAACAAAGGAATTTTCTGACGTCACACTCGGGGAAAGGTTTCCACCCCCCGTCTGGATGTCCACCCCGTCTCTGGAAATCACGCCCAAAGAATATGGACTGCAAGCGAGCTACGAAATGCGAGATGCGGTTATTCTTTTGCCTGGAGACACGTGAGAGTGTTTCCAGGCTCGGATGTCCTTTATCCGAGCCTCCGAACCTCTGAAACAGCAGTGGTTTAATTTTATTTTCTGTGGAAATTAGTTTTTTTTTATGGAACATGGAATATGGTATATCTTCCTCCACGCTTAAAACACGGAAGTGGATGACAGCACACATCGCACCGCTAATCCAGGAAACAGCGGCGTATTTGGCCACACCCCCACCTGCTGCACTGGCCTGTCTCTGTCCTCCTCATTTGCATTCAAGCAACAATGCCCAGAATAAAGCGTTTCAGAGACATATTTATGACTGACTGTCTTCATGAGGCTATCTCATGCATTGAGGCTTGATTTTGGAGAAGGATTCATTGACAGTATTAAGGAACCACTAAGGCGCCATATAAAAGCATCAAATAGTACCATGTCATGGGATCTTTAAAGCTCACAGGAGTCAATTTTGAGTACCGTAATTTCGGGATTATAAGCCACTACTTTTTTCTCACACTTTGAACCCTGCGGCTTTTACAGTGGCTAATAAATGGACGGATTATTTGCTTATCAACACAGTGGATGCGCGCAGAGCCTGAGTTCAGAGGGTTAGGGTCAGTTACAACACAAGCGAGTGTTGTTGTCAGCACCAAAACCGTTTATCGCCGTGTCATAAAATAAGTTCTGATGCTGAATGAACATTAGTGAGTGGGATACGTCTTAATGACCCGAATTTTTTAAATTAAGGTGAAAAGGTGTAAATGACGAGACGAAACATCTCAAACTTCAGTAGCCGGACATCCACTCACACCTGATCGATACACCTATCCCTGCCCCCCGAGAGAGCCTGAAATCTGCTGAAATCCTACGGACATCGACTTGATCTCAGACACCGACGTGATCCCAGACTTGATCCCAGACACGGACATGATCCCGGACATGATCCCAGACATGATCCCAGACACGGACCTGATCCCAGACACGGACCTGATCCCAGACACCGACATGATCCCAGACCCTGACCTGATCCCAGACATGATCCCAGACACCGACCATGATCCCAGACCCTGACCTGATCCCAGACCCTGACATGATCCCAGACACGGACATGATCCAGACACCGACATGATACCAGACTGTGACATGATCCCAGACACGGACATGATCCCAGACACGGACATGATCCCAGACATGATCCGAGACTGTGACATGATCCCAGACACGGACATGATCCCAGACATGATCTGAGACTGTGACATGATCCCAGACATGATCCCAGACACGGACATAATCCCAGACATGATCCCAGACACGGACATGATCCCAGACATGATCCGAGACTGTGACATGATCCCAGACATGATCCCAGACACAGACATGATCCCAGACACGGACATGATCCCAGACGCCAACATGATCCCAGACCCTGATGTGATCTCAGACACCGACGTGATCCCAGACACCAACGTGATCCCAAACACGGACATGATCCCAGACACCGACGTGATCCCAAACACGGACATGATCCCAGACACCGACGTGATCCCAGACACCGACATGATCTAGACAGGACCAGATCCATGGTCTGGACAGTGGCTCTTTCTGCAGGAGACATGCGCAGTAGAGCGTGAAGTGACGGGGTGCAAGAGCGAGACAGACGGGTGAAGACAGACGGGTGAAGACAGACGGGTGAAGACAGATGGGTGAAGACAGACGGGTGAAGACAGATCGGTGAAGACAGACGGGTGAAGACAGACGGGTGAAGAGACGATGCGCAGAGGAAAATGATCATGGAAAACAGACAAAGAAATGTAGATGATGATGCTTTTAAGTTAAAGACAATCGATCTGGCTGCTGAAGGAAATTGAGCTGCTGCACGTGAGCTCGGCGTCGATGAGTCGATAGTGAGGCGCTGGTGACGGCAGCGTGACGAACTGACTCGACGCAAAAAGACGACAAAACATAGAAACAAGAATATGACAGACCCCCATAGTGCATCTTTAAAGGCCAAATTTACATCACATTTCAATTTGTGAGTGTAAAGTATAATTATGAACCCCATTAGTGCCAGTAATGCTTCACACTTGGTGAGTTACAGTGGCTCTTGTGCAAACGGCGCCCCCTGTGGCCGTCCGCTGTCACAGCAGTGCGGACAGGACAGGACAGGTTCCTCCTCTGCAGCTCTTCAGGATTACTGTTTTAGAGACAGATTAAAGTGTGTTTGTTTGGATTGTGAGGTTAAACACTGTCTGAGCCATGAATCACTCACACGCCCTCTGCTCCGGTGTCTGCGGAGGAAGCGCCAATCACCAGTTTGAAGAAAAAGGTCCTCACTGATGTCGCTGATAAAATTAGAAAGTGAACTTCTGAGTTTGACAAATTGTGAAGGGACAGAGAATCTACGTAACAGAAATTCTGAAGGAAGTGGTTGGTCTGCAGTTTTTAGCTGGTGTTTTTGACCTAAGGCCTTGTTTAGTCCCAGTTTAGACCAGATTTAGTCCTGGATAAGACCTGTTTTAATCCTGGTTTAGTCATAGATAAAACCTGTTTTAGTCCTGGTTTGGATCTGGTTTAGTCCTAGATAAGACCTGGTTTAGTCTTGGGTTAGGCCTGGCTTAGTCCTAGTTTGGCTCTGGTTTAGTTTTGGGTTAGGCCTGCTTTAGACCTGGATAAGACTTGGTTTAGTTCTGGTTTAGTCCTAGATCTGTTTTAGTCTGGGGTAAAAGCTGGTTTAGTCCTGGGTTAGACCTGATTTAGTCCTGTCTAAGACCTGGTTTAGTCCTGGGTTAGGCCTGGTTTAGTCCTGGGTTAGACCTGGTTTAGTCCTAGTTTGGCTCTGGTTTAGTCCTGGGTTAGACTTGGTTATATCCCAGTTTAGACTTGATTTAGTCCTGGATAAGACTTGGTTTAGTCCTGGTTTAGTCCTAGATAAGAGCTGGTTTAGATCTGGTTTAGTCCTGGGTAAGACTTGGTTTAGTCCTAGATCTGTTTTAGTCTAGGGTAAAACCTGGTTTAGTCCTGGGTTAGACCAGGTTTAGTCCTGTTTAAGACCTGGTTTAATTCTGGATTAGACCTGATTTAGTCCTGTTTAAGACCTGGTTTAGTCCTGGGTTGGACCTGGTTTAGTCCTAGTTTGGCTCTAGTTTAGTCCTGGGTTAGACCTGGTTATATCCCAGTTTAAACTTGATTTAATCCTGGATAAGACTTGGTTTGGTCCTGGTTTAGTCCTAGATAAGACCTGGTTTAGATCTGGTTTAGTCCTGGTTTACATCTGGTATAGCTCTGTTTAAGACTTGGTTCAGTCCTAGATCTGGTTTAGTCTTGAGTTAGACCTACTTCTGTTCCGCAGACCTTCTTAAGTCCTGGTTTAGTCCTGGTTTAGTCTACTTGAGTCGAAAAGACCTGTTTTCGTGTTTAGTTCTGCTTTTACTCGAGCACTGTTTCAGTCTGGACTTCTAAAGAGTATGGTTTTCACTCTTTAAATGTGGACTATGAAACTTTTCCAGTCGAGGTTCTGCTGTCCCTGAAATGTTCCTCAGTATGGCATTAAACTTATATATCTCCATGGAGACAAGCTGGGTGGAAAGGCCAACCCGCTCACAGTATGAATATGTTTTGTTAAGGTATTATTGAGCAATAAAAACAAGACAGTATCAAGAAAATGAGAACAAAACAAAACAGTAACATCTCTACTTGCAGCGACATCAGGCTGGGGGTGTTCTGCCTGTATGTTTATGACAGAAGGTTAGAGGTTACCATGGTGACATGATGCACACGTTAACAAAAAAGTCATATTATCATCTGAAAACTGAAGAAAAAAATACTAAAAGCACATTCTCACATGTCTGTGATCAATACAAGTGTTCAGTTTAAGCATTCAGTTTAACAGATCTTCAGACAGAGCAGAGCCTACAGTTAACATCACACCCCTGGGGAAATTTAGATGGTTTAGATCTGGTTTAGTCCTGGGTTAGGCCTGGCTTAGTCCTAGTTTGGCTCTGGTTTAGTCCAGGGTTAGGCCTGGTTTAGTCCTGGTTTAGTCCTAGATAAGACCTGGTTTAGTCCTGGTTTAGATCTGGTTTAGTCCTGGGTTAGGCCTAGTTTAGGCCCAGCTTAGACCTGATTTAGTCCTGGATAAGACTTGGTTTAATCCTGGTTTAGTCCTAGATAAGACCTGGTTTAGATCTGGTTTAGTCCTGGGTAAAACCTGGTTTAGTCTTGGGTAAGACCTGGTTTAGTCCTGGATAAGACCTGGTTTAGTCCTGGTAAGACCTGGTTTAGTCCTGGATAAGACCTGGTTTAGTCCTGGTAAGACCTGGTTTAGTCCTGGGTTAGACCTGGTTTAGTCCTGGTAAGACCTGGTTTAGTCCTGGATAAGACCTGGTTTAGTCCTGGTAAGACCTGGTTTAGTCCTGGGTAATACCTGGTTTAGTCCTGGCTTAGACCTGGTTTAGTCCTGGGTAAGTCCTGGTTTAGTCCTGGTAAGACCTGGTTTAGTCCTGGTAAGACCTGGTTTAGTCCTGGGTAAGACCTGGTTTAGACCTGGGTAAGACCTGGTTTAGTCCTGGTAAGACCTGATTTAGTCCTGGTAAGACCTGGTTTAGTCCTGGGTAAGACCTGGTTTAGTCCTGGGTTAGACCTGGTTTAGTCCTGGTAAGACCTGGTTTAGTCCTGGGTAAGACCTGGTTTAGTCCTGGTAAGACCTGGTTTAGTCCTGGGTAAGACCTGGTTTAGTCCTGGGTTAGACCTGGTTTAGTCCTGGTAAGACCTGGTTTAGTCCTGGGTAAGACCTGGTTTAGTCCTGGTAAGACCTGGTTTAGACCTGGGTAAGACCTGGTTTAGACCTGGGTAAGACCTGGTTTAGTCCTGGTTTAGATCTGGTTTAGTCCTGGTAAGACCTGATTTAGTCCTGGTAAGACCTGGTTTAGTCCTGGGTAAGACCTGGTTTAGTCCTGGGTTAGACCTGGTTTAGTCCTGGGTTAGACCTGGTTTAGTCCTGGGTTAGACCTGGTTTAGTTAGCATCACACCCCTGGGGAAATTTGATGACATCATCTGCAAAGTATCAGTGGAAACAAGCAGGTGACGGTTCCCCTCTCGGAAAGGTTACTGAGTGCAGCTTTAATTTCTAAGACAAAAGAAGCCGGAGCGCTGAGTCACAGTCGCAGATACAGTGTGGTCCCCGCTCTGTTTGTTTTGTCTCATTCACCTCATGTTTTTGCTTTAGTCTGAACACACAGGATCTTATATAACGAAAACAAAGTCAAAACAATGGCGAGGACATAAACCGCGATCCAATTTGTATTTCCAATTTCAACGGTTTGTGTAATATCCCTCAATCGTCCAGGTAGAATCCAACTGGCAAAAGGAGAAATTTAAAATAAACTTCTGTCCAGTTGATGAATCGATTGTCTTTTGCCAATTTAAAAAGTCACAATATGCAAATCGTAAAGACAGTTATTGATACGACAGCTGACGTCTTTGACACGCCACGATGTGATGTGATGCTAACCGTAGGCATGCTGTGTCTGAGGTTTTACAGCTCTGGAAATAAATAAGAGCCCACTGCATTTTTTTCCTGAAATCAGCATCTCTATGTGTATTACAGCCATTCCATTCCAGCGCCTGTTGAATTCCAACACAAACACAAAGCTGAGCTACTTCAGTTCTTGCACCAGAAGTGGAATAAAGTCACCCAAGAACAATGTGAAAGACTTGTGGAGAGCATGCCAAGACGCATGAAAGCTGTGATTAAAAATAAGGGTTATTGCACCAAATATTTGATTTCTGTAAAGTGTAAACATTAGTATTATGTTGTTTTAAAATGAATTTGATCTTGTTTCTTTGCATTGTTTGAGGTCTGAAAACATGTATCCTTTTTGTTATTTTGACCATTTGTCATTTTCTGCAAATAAATGCTCTAAACCAGGGGTGTCAAACTCATTTTGGTTCGGGGACCGTATCCAAACTACTTTGATCCCAAAGAAAACTCATGACATATTTACCCCAAAAATAGCAATAAGTCCAAATATTTGTGCAGATAAACACAAATCATTACAGACTGCTGTTTCTTCAGTCAATAATTTGTTTATCTTCTGTCTTCTCAATGATCTGTTCAAGTTATTGTATTATTTCCGAAATGCCGTGTCTCGTAGTGGCGTTCAAGATTATATTCCTTGAGCACCGCCACTTGTTGCAAACACACTGAGCGTACAGGTTTCCCATTCACCTCCGTGAACAAATAGGAATTAGTCCATTTTTTCTTGGAAAATCCTGCACTCGGCATCCACTTTTCTCATTTTTGACATTTTGCTGATGAGGGTGTCACGGTCAACAGTCAAAACGATGGTCCTTTAAGAGCGTTTGGAAAGAGGCGAGTCTTCATTTGTGCTGCTCTGGTGGGAGAAAATTACCAATATTTTAATAGAAAATTTAAATATAATTTAAATATTTCAATAGAAAATCAACCGAGGGCCAGATTAAAGGTCTTGGAGGGCCGGATCTGGCCCCCGGGCCACATGATTGACACCCCTGCTCTAAACGATAATATTTTTATTTGGAATTTGGGGGAATGTTGTCAGTAGTTTATAGACTCAAACAAAAATGTTCCTTTTGCCCAAACACAAACCTATAAGTAGTAAAATCTGAAAAACTGATCATTTTGCAGTGGTCTCTTATTTTTTTTCCAGAGCTGTATTTGACTTTAATCTGAGTTTCATTTTAACACAATCTGACTAGAAAGAACTGACTTAACTGGAACTACAACAGCAGGCGAGTTAAACAAATCTCTAAAATAACAGTTATTAGCCAACAGTTTTTCACCTTTTTGCTGAAAATCAAACACCTGAACAGGACCATGAACACTCGTATTGATCACAGGCTCCGGAAAATGTGTTGTTTCAAGGCTCATTTTGGAATTTTCAAATGTTTTTCTCCATGGAGATGTTATTTCTTTGTCTGGAATATTTCGCAGTATGGCATTAAACCTTTCTATCTTCACTGAAACCAAACCAGACCAAGTTATAGTAAGTAAGTAAGTAAATTTTATTTATATAGCACATTTAAAAACAGTGAGAACTGGCCAAAGTGCTGTACAATGTCAAAAAGCTAAAAATAATAATAAATAAATCGGCAGCATAAAATACATAAGAACATTTGACATGGCACAAGTATACAAAAGATGAAATAAAAGACAGGATAAAAGATAGAGATAAAAAGAGCTAAGAGGCAAAGGCCACAGTTTACAAATGAGTTTTTAGTTTGGATTTAAAAGTGGTGATTGTTGGAGCAGATCTGATGTCAGCAGGTAAACTGTTCCAGAGACGTGGAGCTGCCACAGCAAAAGCACGGTCCCCTTTGTGATTGAGGCGGGAACGGGCAACACAAAGGAGACCTTTGTCGGCAGATCTGAGGGACCTGGGTGCAGAGTAATGTTGCAGCATGTCGGAGATGTACTTGGGGGTCTGGCCATGAAAGGACCAAAAGAAGTATTTTAAATTGAATTCTAAAACAAATGGGAAGCCAGTGCAGAGAGGAGAGGGCAGGAGTGGTGTGTTCCTGCCTCTTGGTGCCTGTTAAAAGTCTAGCAGCAGCATTTTGCACCAACTGCAGGCGAGCTAGCTGGGTCTGAGGGAGGTCAAAGTAGAGGGCGTTGCAGTAATCCAGCCGAGATGTTATAAAGGCATGGATAATAATAATAATAATAATTCATTGGATTTATATAGCGCCTTTCATGACACCTTGGCTTGAGCTGGGTGATCACTCTCAGCTTATAGGTCAGATCTGTGGAGTGGCGACCCCGTTCACAGTCAGAATGCCTGTTTTTGGAGTTATTTTTGAGTTATAACGCCACCTGTAATTGAATAAGCATAAGGTAGAGCTGTTTAATGCCATATTGTGGAACATTCCAGGTACAGAAATGATCTCCATAGAAACAAGCAGGTGACGCACCCCCAAGCTTAAAAATCCACTTTAAATCCACTTATTTTAATCTTTTTTCTTTTAGTATTTAATTTTCATAGTTTTTAGACTATCTTAAACCCTTTTTTTGGCTGTGGTTACTCATGTGTGCATTGTGTCACCTTGGTAACCCCTAAACATTCCTTCATAGAGATGCATGTAGAACACCGCCAGTGAGATTGCAAGTATCAATAGGCTGCATGTAACTCTGTGGAAGATTCACTGTGTTTGTGAGAAATAGCCAAGATTTTTACCTGCAAATGTTGAAACTTTTTATTATTTATTACAGATGGGCTCTGCAGACTTGCTTGGCTTAAAGGTGCAAGTCTAGAATGTTTCACAGTGTGACATTAAACAGCTCTACCTTAGATTTATTCAATTACAGATGCGTGAAAAGTCCCTCAGTCGTCCAGGTAGAATCCATGATCAAAGGAGAAGTTCAATTTGTCAACTGGACAAAGTTTGTTTGGTCAGCTCTGACGAAGCCTCTCGGATGAGCGGCGAAACGTTTTCAACCAAACAAACTTTGTCCAGTTGACAAATTGAACTTCTCCTTTGATCATCAATTACAGATGGTTTTATACAGTAATCCCTCGTTTATCGCGGGGGTTAGGTTGTAGAAATAGCCCGCAATAAGTGAAATCCGCGAAGTAGGACAACTTTATATTTTACAATTATTCTACATGTTTTAAGGCTGTAAATGCCTCACCACACACATTATACGCTTTTCTCAGACTGGAATTAACATTTTCTCATATTTGTCTCTAGTTTAAACACTCAAACTTTCACAGATTTTCAACAAAATGTATTAATAGTGAAGCGTGGGGGAGATTTGTCCACGATGAACCCCTCATCGTGGACAAATCCGTGACAGAGCAGCACGTGTCGCGCACTTCTCCAAGGGGTTGGTGCGCGTCTCGTCCCAGGACGTGGCAGTGCTCCTCGCGTGTCTGGCAGGGCTTCCAGAGCCGTGTCTCCCCCACGCGTCACTATTAATACATTTTGTTGAAAATCTATGAAAGTTTGAGTGTTTAAACTAGAGACAAATGTGAGAAAATGCAGCGCGAGGCCACGAGCACGAGATAGAACTGCAGTGCCCGGACCGCGTGCTCTCAACCCAAGCCACAAACCGAACACGCACAAACAAATGCACGGAGTGATTTAATCCTGGTTCAGACCTGGTCTAGTTCTGGTCTAGACCTGGTTTCGTCCACGTTTAGTCCTGGTCTAGTCTCTTAGCCAATCAGGACGCAGAACACATTGTTACACTATAAAAAAAAAAAGTTACACTATTAAAAAAAAATTGTTCGCGAAACAGCGAGGCCGCGAAGAGTGAACCGCGATAGAGCGAGGGTTCACTGTAACTCAAAAATATCAAGAAAAACAGGCATTCTGACTGTGAGCGCGGTTGCCTCTCCACAGATCTGACCTAAAACATTCCAGACAAAACAATAACGTCTCCATGGAGAAAAATACTTGACCCTAACCCTCCACCAGGAAAGCTACACACTACACCTTTCAACCGATGACAATCACGTCTTTGGGGTTGAACATTGGCACTACTTTCTGAGGCCTTTGTGAACAAATATTTTCACTTTTGTTTATTTATACTGGCAGAGAAGAGAGTTTTTGTTTCTTGTGGACAGGCCCGGTCGTTACAGAGATATTAACCATAAACCAGGTCAACAAATCTCAAATCTGACAGTGAAACAGCAAATTTCACCATAGAAATCTGACCTGACCTCCAGCTCAGCTTAACCCTAGAACTCTTTCGCTATAAAAAGTAACAGCATCACTTTTGCCGGGTCATTTTTACCCGATATAATATACCCAACAAAAAATACTTGTCATGAAAAATAGATCAAAATATGACAACACGTGATAAATTAGAGAGGTTTTCTTTTATTTTCAACTGAGGAAAAAAATGGGAAAAAAACATAGAAAGACCTTAAAAACATGCTCCAAAATTTGTGAAAAATTAGGAATCTGAGAACAAAAAAATCCTAAAAAATAAAAATAAAAATAATAATGGTGCTGTAAACTTGGTGTTTGGTCCACCCATTCCTGGGATATGTGAGACTTCCCTGGTGAAGCACAGACTCCTCGACACACGAACAATTGTAGGAGAGAGGAACAAAAAAAAATATTTTTTCAGTGGGTAAAAATGACCCGTTGACTAAAATATTGTTTTCACCATAAGAATTCCCTTTGAAATCACCATTTTGTGATATTTATTCATAACTAGTGCTGTCAGGCGATTAAAAAATTAATCTGTATTTGTAATTAATTAATTTAATTAATCACATTTTAAGAGTGAGTGAGCGATTGAGCAAACCCACTTTGTGATTGAGTTTGTCAGTTTTCAAGTGGTCGCTTTGCTCATTCATTTCCCAAATTCTGCAAGTGTGGTTTGTTGGTTTGTTGGTTTGTTGAAGTGCGCTCACGCTCATCACCTGTATCATCACCTGTAACAATGGAACTTGTCCGGACGTGTTTATCGTTCAAATGATCCGTCAGGCTGGAGCAGCTTCGGTGGTCAGAAAATTCTTTTTGACAAAGGCTCCAAATCACTGCGTTCTTGTTGATCGTCCTGTCTTCGTTCTTATTACAAATAAACTGGTCGTTCAAAGGCCCTGACAGTGATTTGCTCGCCGCACACCAGATTTAAAATGTGTGCGCATTGAATTGCCGCTCATAATTAATTGCGTAAATTTTTATGACACGTTAATTTTCAGTGTAATTAATTAATCTAATTAACGCGTTAAACTGACAGCTGTATTCATAACCACTGCACTGAATAAGGATAGATACACATTCCAGGACCACTCTTACTTACCTATTCCTTACATCCTCTTACATTAAATTCATTACATTCTTACATTCCTCTTTCACTGTTGCCGGGTGAAAATCACCCAAAGGCCTGTAGGAAAAAGTGGACTTTGATGTAGGGAAACACCTACACCTTCAAAGATGTCAAAAACAATGGTGAAGCTCCCCAGGGACCCATGACACTCAGAAAAATGCAACATATTTAAAATCATGTAAATACTTTTGCTCGGGTGAAAATCCCCCAGTGATCTCTAGGGCTAAAAACGTTCCAGAGGAAATTCATTTGTTTTTGTTGTAGTTTTGTTAGAATTGTTAGAAATGTTTGTGTGTGTGTGTGTTTTTTATATACAGATCGATATCAGTCTGGTCCCCTCGTCCTCCATCGCGTCTGAAGCTCAGCCAAACATGACGTCCAATCAGATTTGTTTGTTTCAGTAACTCAGGTGAAGCAGAGGATCTCGTCGGTCACGTGTCATTTACAAATACATTCACATTTAGTGCTTTGTTCAGTGATTCTGCAAAAATCTGCCATGTTTTTCAGCCAACTGTGATTTTTTTTCCCCCTTTATTTTTTTACCGATATGACTATGAGTGTCTCTGATTGGCTAATCCACCTGTCCGTCACACCCGTCTGAACACATTCCTTGGCGACCAGACACAGCGTCTTCGTAAGGTATTAGAGAAGTGCGTATTCTGGGCAACAGAACAAGTAGTTTCATGCTGTGAAGGTGACGATTTTTCTGTAGAAGTCATTTGGAGCGGAATCTGCGCTCACGAGATGACGAACAGGTTCACTATGTCATTCATAACAAACTATGGCTGCACATTATCTATGTATGAATTAGGTGTTTTGTTTCAACTTTAGTTCATTGGAAACACAATAAAATATATGACCTTTTTTTTACTGAATTATAGATTTAGACTTAGACAAACTTTATTGATCCACAAGGGAAATGATTTGGATACGCTCACTCATCACAATAGTAACAAAAATAGATGGAAAAAGCAAAAAAAAGATAGCAAAAGACTGCTGTAAAATGAGACATAATTATAAAAATAAATGTACAGTATATGGCAGATCAAAATAAAATAGAAAAATAAAGTAATAAAATATAAAATCACAGCTATATACAGGAGACAAGAACGGCGGTGCAATAATGTACTGACTGACAGAGCATAAGGTTATCCGTTACTTAAGATTGAGTTGTTGTACAGTTGTAGGGAGTATTATCTCCTCTGTCCCTCTATGGCAGTGTTTCTCAATTAATTTCTGTGCCCCCCCCCCCCCCAGGAAGAAGAAAAAGTTTCACGCCCCCCCCTGCACGTGGGAGGGGGGTGGGGGGTGGTTTTGTTTATAAAATTGTTATTAGTACACCTCTGCATAACATTGTAGCCTTTATTAACATTAAGAACAAAAAAAGAAAAAACTTACAACAAAGCGCTATCATTGTTGACGATATTCGGCACGTTTACGCTGAAAAAACTCCAGCGGCTTTTCAGTGTGACTAGGGTGTAATGTCTTTCCTCATCTCCCACCGTAGTCACAGTGAAGCCGAATGCTAAATAGGCTTTGTCGTATTTCCTCAACTTAGCTTTTGGATGACTTTCTTTTGCATTATCTCCGTCTCTCTCCGCTCTTTCTCTTCATCCCTGTTAGAAATTTGTCCATTTTTCTTGAGGGGTTGTTTACTACAATTCATTTGCTCAAAGCTAAAGACCCGTACACCCGCTCTCGTTGTTGCTGTGCGGCTCAGAGTGACAATGAGAGCGCCACTGCCAACTACTGTTGTTGATGTGCAATCACACTTAGTTCTAGTACAGTACGGCAAAAAAGCATGTTTCCCTCTGGCAGTGGGTGAGCAGGAGCGTCCATGATGGAGAGCAGTTTGTCCAGTGTCCTCCTGTCCCTCACTGTGACAAATGTCTCCAGCTCACAGCCGATCACATGACCAGCTTTACAAATCTCTGTCTGTTGACTTATTTCCAGTGTATATTTTGATTTATTTCTGTGTATATTTTGATTCTGGTCCTTCTTATGTAAAGCACTTTGAAATACCTGTGTAGAACCGCTCTATAAACCTGCCCTTGTCACACAAATGTCATTTCTGACATATTTTGCAACTGTTTTTGTTATTGTTATTGTCCTGCCCCATACGTCAGAGAAGCACGTCGCCTGTCAACTGTCATCTGTCATATGTCACCTGTCGCCTGCCACCTGTCTGTGTGAGTTTATGTCAGTTTGTGTGAGTCTGTGAGAGTTTGTGTGAGTCTGTGTGAGTCTGTGTGAGTCTGTGTGAGTTTATGTGAGTTTGTGTGAGTCTGTGTGAGTTTATGTGAGTTTGTGTGAGTTTATGTGAGTTTATGTGAGTTTGTGTGAATTTGTGTGAGTTTGTGTGAGTCTGTGTGTGTCTGTGTGAGTTTGTGTGAGTCTGTGTGAGTCTGTGTGAGTTTGTGTGTTTGTGTGAGTTTGTGGTTCATTCAGACACCCACAGAAGGGGCGGGGACAGGTATGGAGGCGCACACGGCTACACTGTCAAAAGAAAAATAGATAAGTGACTTAAAGGTTTAGAGATTTCGGTATGACTCAGTAGTGGATGAAGTACTCACTTTTGTTACTTACATAAAAAAGCAGGAACAAAAACACTCAAGTAAAAGATAAAAGGTCTCCTTCCATCCACCTGCTGTGCAATTACTTAACACAGTGCAATATTGTGGACAATATTCATAACAGTGTAATAATATAATTTTTGTAGCATATCCACCTGGGCAATATTTATTACTGTGTAATGTCTTAAACTGGGTTTTTGTAGCATATCCACCTATTGTTGTGCAATACCTAATTACAGAGCAATATCCTGTGCTAGAGCTTGTAGACAACATTTAATACAGAACAATATGCTAAACTCAGTTCTGTGAGATCTCCCACTACAATGTAGACACTCAAGTGTGTGTATATATGTGTGTGTATATCTGTGTGTATATGTGTGTATATGTCTATATGTGTGTGTATATCTGTGTGTATATCAGTGGTTCTTAACCTGGGTTCGATCGAACCCTAGGGGTTCGGTGAGTCAGTCTCAGGGGTTCGGTGGAGGTCTAGACACGCACCTGACTCATATGATTTGTGAGAAGAAGTCACACTGATTTGTAGTAAATATTAATTATTATTGCAGCCTGATGGAAATTAGGTGATGAGTGTGTGTTAAAATATTAAAAATAATAAATAGCATAAATACAATAAGTTCATTATTGGAATACATAAGGTTAAAAATTCAAACCATTTCAGTATGCTAGTGTTAAAAAACGTCATGTCTTTGTGAAAAGGTCTGTCATTTGTTGGGAATTCATCCATTTTGTTCTTTGAACACAGTGATGTTAATGCATGGTTCATTTTGTGCACCAGTAAAACATATGCCTATGTCTTGAATTTGGAAGGAAAAAAAAAGATAAAAGATTAAATTTTTCAATAAAGAAGGGTTTGGTGAATGTGCATATGAAACTGGTGGGGTTCAGTACCTCCAACAAGGTTAAGAACCACTGGTGTATATGGTTGTATGTGTCACCCCTACTGCAATATCTGAGCAAGACTTGCAATAACCTGGTAACTAATGTGTAGCACCAGCTGTAGAGGACTTTATTTTCTATACTGTGTTGTAAATATCCTGTTCTCCAATTCTGGAATGACCCTTTTCATACTCTGCGGTAAAACCAGTACTTTAGGCAGTAGCCACAGCTGCCCTGGGGCTAATAGTCAGAGACGAAGCCCTCAGTCTGCACCAACTGAACTAAAAAAATCATAAAAAGAGAATGAACTGTCTTCTCAAAAGACATAGCAACAGCCCTGCTCAGAGATGGGATTATCCAGAATTATCCTGAAACCAGCTAGGAAATAAGTTAAAATATGTTAAATAATCAATGTCATATACTGCAAATACTTCAAAATACAGCTCTGGAAAAATAAGAGACCCCTGCAAAATGATCAGTTTTTCTGATTTTACTATTTATAGGTATGTGTTTGGGCAAAAGGAATATTATCGTTTAGAGCATTTATTTGCAGAAAATGACAAATGGTGAAAATAACAAAAAAGATCCATGTTTTTAGACCTCAAACAATGCAAAGAAACAAGATGAAATTCAACATTAAACAACATAATACTAATGTTTACACTTAAGAAGAGTTCAGAAATCAATATTTGGTGCAATAACTCTTATTTTTAATCACAGCTTTCATGCGTCTTGGCATGCTCTCCACAAGTCTTTCACATTGTTCTTGGGCCCTAGTTTAGACCTGGTTTAGGCTTGGTTCAGACTGGGTTTAGTCCTAGTTTAGACCTGGTTTAGTCTTGATTCAGACCGGGTTTAGTCCTAGTTTAGTCCTTGTTTAGTCCCTGTTTTAACCTGGTTTAGTCCTGGTTTATCCCTGGTTTACTCCTGGTTCAGATCTGGTTTAATCCTAGTTTAGTCCTAATTTAGTCCTGGTTTAGCCGTGGTTCAGTCCAAGTTTAGGTCAGGTTTAATCCTAGTTTAGTCCTGGTTTAGTCCTGGTTCATCCCTGCTTTAGTCTTGGTTCAGACCTGGTTTAGTCCCAGTCTTTCACATTGTTCTTGGGTGACTTTATTCCACTCCTGGTGCAAGAACTGAAGTAGCTCAGCTTTGTGTTTGTGTTGGAATTCAGCAGACGCTGGAATGGAATGGCTGTAATACATGTAGAGATGCTGATTTCAGAAAAAAATGCAGTGGTCTCTTATTTTTTTCCAGAGCTGTATGTTAAAGTTAATTCGCTGAAGTCAAAATAATCTGAAGTGTTTTAAAACTGGTGTTTTGTTTTTTTTACAGTGTAGGCGTATGGGCGGTCTTACCTTATATGGCAGTTCCTCTTCCACCCGCCAAGCCTCTTCAGGTAAATATAGAATCAGCTGAGGACGCGCCCAAAACCACAAGACCAGGTTAAGATCCAGAAAGCAGGGACTTTATTTTCAAACGCACTAATTACTTTTTGAATGACACTGACTTAGTGATATTTGGCTGAGTCAGACTCTCACAGGGGCCGGTTTAGTCAGATATTTTGTGGTTTGTATAAGGCCATGAAAACAGAGCTGCTTTGACAGGTTAATAGAAATTTGTAGCCAACATTTAAAGTCAGACTGAAATTATGTCGAGACTATTCATACAACAGTCATTTATATTCTAAAAAAGAAACAAAAAAACTTTATATTTTCAATCAAAAACCATCCTTGTTTGCTTGGAATGTTCCACAGAATGGCATAAAACATTACAGTCTCCATGGCGACAAGGCAAGCTCCACCAAACCAAGATTATCTGGCAATAAAATCTCAAAAATGTTTTCATGGATGGACCTTCCGGCAGAAAACGTAAAAAAAAAAAAAAAAAGATTCATTTGTGCAACATAAACTTTTACAAAGACAGAAACCACAACACACAGAAAATAAAACTTAAATTTAAAAAATAAACTTTAATTTCTGCTCCTGTCACCTGCATTTTTCTGTGCACCTGTCACATGCACCTGTCAGATACTCCTGCCATTTACACTTGTTCTTTTTTTTATTTATTCTTTTTATTTAAAAGGGACAATGCATATTCATGAACATAAACTTGTAAATACGCCAGAATTAGCCTGAAGGGTCAGGTCAGAGATAAAAACAATAAGAAACAACTTCACACAACAGACAAACACGCAGGACAAACATGATAGAAACACACAATACGACACAATCATGACACACAACACTGACATTTACACAAAAGCAGAACATTTGGCATGCGGTGAGCAAATCGCTGCCAGGGCCTTGAATTGAAGTGCCGCTCATAATTAATTGCGTTAATTTTTACTTTGCTCGCCGCACGCCAATTGTTCTGCTTTTAAAGTTGGTGTGCGGCGAGCAAATTGCTGCCAAGACATTTGAACGGTGAGTTTATTTATAAAAAGAACGAAGACGGGACGATCAACAAGAAAGTGGTGATTTGGAGATTTGTCAAAAAGAATTTTCCGATCACCAAAGCTGCTCCAGCCTGACGGATCATTTGAACGATAAACACGTCCGGACAAGTTCCATCGTTACCGGTGATAGAGCGAGTGTGAGCGCACTTCAACAAACCACCAAACCACCAAACCAACAAACCACCAAACCACCAAACCAACAAACCAACAAACCAACAAACCAACAAACCACCAAACCACGGTCGCAGAATTTGGGAAACAAATGAGCAAAGGGACCACATGAAAACTGACAAACTCAGGGCCTGTTTACACGAGAACGCTTACGGGTAAAAATGACAAAATATTTTATCGGAAGTAGGGATGGGTATCGAAAGGGTTTCATTCGATACCGATACCAATTCGATACTTTCAAAACGGTTCCGGTACCTAAACGGTACCGAAATCGGTACTTTAAAAAGAAAAAAACACACACGCACACAGGGAAACAAAATCAAAATCAAACAAAAACAAATATCATCCCTGGAAGGTGGTTTGTAGCGCTCATTTAGAGCCAATGCCATCTCTCTCCAGAATTCAAACCACATGAGCACATTTAGTAAGACGAGCAAATTTCCAGGGGACTGTCTTAACTCACAGACATATAATTATTTTCATACAAATAATGTTTCACCTGAACCATGGAGACTCTACCATGTTGAATGGTAGATTTGAATGGTAAATTTTGTTACTGCCCTGTGGATGGATTCCACCTTCTCCCTGGGTAACTTGGCCCTCTTTGCCAAGGTGAAAGGTGTCACAGCAGCAGCTGAACCTAGAGAGCCCACATTTTAACCACATGTTCTTTGGAAAATATTTATTTTGAGTATTGTTAAGAAATTTGTTATACAGTTCACACTGGCTGCCTTTATTTACCAACATGTCTTTCGGCAACGTTACGACACATTGAAAAAACTACGGACTTTTTTTTTTTGACTGCTCGCTCAGCTACTGTTCTGTGGTCAGTCGCGTCATGGTTCCCACAGTAGCCTAACCATCAATGCTAGCCCATTTCACATAAAACCGGGCATGCAGTTTAACAGTTTAACATTTACTTGCACATCTAAATTGTCTGTCCAACAAACGCATTTCCACACAAACCATAAGACCGCAACTCTGTCGGTATTAAAATTACTCACAGTAAGAATAAACGCTGCTACTGTCGTCATCCAGTACCTCCACTGCTGTCTCAGAAGTTTTATCCATCTCGTCTGTTTTATCCGTGCCGGATGTGCTTTGCATTGTTGACACGCGGAGACTTTGGAAGACGGTGCACGCTTCTACTTTAAGATACACACCGTGTGTTGCCAGGTGCTTAAATAAATTCTACGTATTTCCGCCTTTGCACGCAAATATTTTCTGGCGCTTGTTGCACACAGACGAATCAGCATCTTAGCGAGTGAAATAGAGCATGATGATCCTGTCTGCCCTGTTGCTTGTCGTGTCCGTGCTGCCGTTAATTGCACGCAAAGGGCGCATCTCCACAACAGATGGATTTATGACGTAGGCCGAGTACCGAAACGAGGCACCGAAAAACACGTTACATTTCGGTCTGGTTACTACCGTTGATGTTTGCCCCGGTGCCATACCTATACCGAGTTTCGGTACCCAACCCTAATCGGAAGTGCCTTTCGTTTACACGGTGACGGCGTTTTTGGGAACTAAAAACACAAAAATCTGAAACCACCCTCCAGAGTGGAAAAAATAAATACGCTCCACTGTAGAGTTTCCGTGTAAACTGCCCAAGACGCAAAACTGGTCAGATCTGCTCACGTCGCGTACGCGTTTACGTCACATAGATGCGGCATACCTTGATACCACAGATGTTCAAGCTGCGCCAGCAGCTCTAGTCAACATACAAGAGTCATTTCAACAATTGTATAAATCGCACCCACACACGTCTATGGTCTTTTCTCTTCTTCCCGTACAAGTCTTTCTCACACTCTCACAGCGACACAGACGGCCAAGACAGGCGACTTCCACATGAGGCACTTCAAATGTAAAACCCGATGTGATTTTATATTTTCTAATTCACTGTAATCCTCCTGTAATGTTACTATTTTCAGTACAATATTCAAAAACATGTAAACAAAAGTACAAGTCACTGAAATGTTTGGAGCGGAACTCATTTAAAACGCAACTAGAACATTTTATTTTTAAGTTTTACCTTTCTCTTTTCCGGTACAGTCGTAGTTAGAAATGTAACTTGACGCTGTTTTGATGTTTTGTTTTGTTTTTCAGTCCAGTTATTTACAGCGCCTCCCTTCGGTGGCTTTTGCGTCCACTTTTGCGTTTTCGTATAAACAAACATTTCCTGTTGAGAATGCTCGTCTAAACGCGGATAAAAAGTTGAAGACGAGACGCCACTTTTGCGTCTTCTGTTTTGATCGTCACTGTATAAATGTAGCCTCAATCGCAAAGTGGGTTTGTTCGCTCACTCACTCAATCCCTCTCTCTCTCTCACTCTTAAAGGGATATGTTAATCTGTACAGGTTCGCCTCTAATAGTGTCGTGCATTAAAGGGACAGTGTGTAGGATTCGTGGCGCATAGGTGGTTAGTAGCTATTCCACTTCCTCTTTTGGCTATGGCAGACCACGAGGGTCACCCGGGCGCGACGTAGCGCCGCCAGCTCGCGTGCACGAACCGCTGTATACATAAAACACTTTTTTTTTTTTTTCCGCATGAAAACACACAATCCCGATCATGATTCATGACAATCTACACATCAAATGAAACCTTACAGTCTCCTCTTTTTGACTATGCAATTCATTTCCCTGCAAAACAATCACTCCCCGAGCACATGGGGCTTTTATACAGAAAAGCACAAAACTTAGCTTACTTAGCTTACCTTTGAAGGCTCTGCACAGGTCAAACTCTGTATTTCACCATAAACTTGGTCTCAATCTGTCCATAAGGATCCAGCGAATAAAATCCAATAAAACAATTTAGTCCAAAATACGTGTTATATCTTGCCTGGAAGAATCCATGACTCATCGCTGTACCAGCGAGTGAGTCTGGTAACGTTTGATCCACAGAATGCGCTGCGGTTGCGCGTAGACAGACAGCTAAGTGAACCAATCAGAGATTGCGCCATCTTGATTCAAAACTGAGGCGGAACTTCCGCTGCCTAAGAGTGACTTTGCGGGCAAAGGCGGGTGCACTGACGTCACCATCTTTGAACGAATCAGAATCGCGGAGTCGGTTTGGACCGGAGGAGCGAGAGTGGATGGAGAGTGTCCAAATGGTATCGCGGTGTATAGGAAATACAGAGAGATATCATTTGGCTGGCCAGGTAATGTTATATCCATTACGATATGTGATCCGGCAGCATGCTCCCCCCTCCCCCCCTCCCCTTCCCCTTCTCTCCTTCGCTCCTGGCTGCATATGGGAGCAGAGGAGCGAAGGAGAGAAGGGGAAGGGGAGGGGGGAAGGGGGGAGCCATATGCAGCGCGGCTGAGCAGCTGTTAGCAGGAGCCTCGGCGAAGGATGAGCCCAAATGTCCTTCTGTGGCTCTCGTATTCAAAATGGCTGCCTCTATATGGGGAAGATCCCCCTTTTATGTGACTATATCTAAGTCCAAAAGAATACTTTGATTTCATGATGGAAGTGAAAAGGCTTGGAAAACAATGTATTTTTGAATGGGTATCTTCAATTTCAGTAATTAACGGGTAAAAATCTTACACACTGTCCCTTTAACACTGACTTACTGCTCACGGCGTCGTCTCAGCCCGGTTCTGCTCCGGTTCTGGAGCTCGGGAATGTAGGTCAGCAGCGTAATTCGCATTTGCATATTTTCTCTTGATTCGTATCACTGCTCCCAGGTTATCTCTATCAGCCTGTTCACTTGTAAACATCCGCTTAAAGTGGAAAAGCTAATGCAGCTAATATGGGCGCAGTGATACGAATCGAGAGAAAATATGCGAATTACGCTGCTGAATTTTTCACGGACAACTGTTCATGATGCAAATATATCACTTTTTGGACAAATGTTGTTTTGAGAAGAAAAACAAGCTTTATTAAAGGTCCCATGGCATGAAATTTTCACTTTCTGAGGTTTTTGAACGTTAATGTGAGCTCCCCTACCCTGTTTAGGCCCCCCCCCAATGGCTAAAAGTTGCGAAATGTCTAAACTGATCATTTGCGATCCTTTTCTGCGTTTGAAAAAAACACAGCTCAAATGGGCGATTCTGGACAAGGCACCTTATTGACGTCAGATCGAAAAAAGAAATGCAAATGCAGTTCCACCATCGTCTGGATCTCCACCCCCTGTCTCTGGAAATCACGCCCAGAGAGTTTGGACTGCGGAGGAGCTACGCAATGCGAAATGCGTTTTTTTATTTGTCTGGAGGCACATGCGAGTGTTTCTAGGCTTGGAAGTCCTTTACCCAACCCTCTGGACCTCTGAAACAGCAGTGGTTTAATTTTATTTTCTGTGAAAATGTGGTTTTTTTCATTGAAAAGGCTCTCCTTTCCTCCTTCGCGCTTACACACGCGGAAGTGGGGCCAGGCACAGCGCACCGCTAACACAAGGAACCAGCGGCGCATTTGCCCCCCCACCCCCCCACCCGCTCCTCTAACCAATCTGTGTCCTTCTCATTTGCATTCAAGCAACAAGGCCCGTAATGAGGTGTTCAGAGAGTTATTTTTTGACTCTGACTCTGTACATGTGTCTTTCTCATGCACAAAGTGTTGATTTTGAAGAAGGATTCATTTACAGTATTAGGGAACCATTAAGGAGCCATATAAAAGCATCAAGAAGTACCATGTCATGGGATCTTTAACTGTCCCCGAGAACTTACCGGAACTACATTCCCAAGCTCCAGAACCGGAGCAGAGCCCGGCTGAGACGATGCGGTGAGCGGTAAGCCAGTGTTAATGCACGACAATATTAGAGGGGAACCTGTACAGATTAACATAAAAAAACAACAACACACTATCCCTTTAAAATGCGATTAATTAGATTAATTAATTACAAATCCTGTAATTAATTAGATTAATATTTTTTATCGCCTGACAGCACTAGTGATCACAGATCTGATTTCTTTTTCTCCTGCTCATGTCACCTGCCATCTACACCTGTCACATTCACCTTTCTCCTGCTCCCTCCTCGCTCTTTCTCT
>JAVJIX010000256.1:167500-237500 GCA_036785185.1 Paratrypauchen microcephalus | reverse complement strand
ACCCTTTGTTATTACGCTGTCTGCGTCTCCAAAGCTGAAAATGAGATTGGCAATTCCAAACTTATCCAAATGATTCTATTGAAGGCGTACACTCTGGCCAAGATTTTAAGATAACTTGTCAGGTAAAATTATCTTGCTGCATGAACAGATAATTTCACTACTTTTAAGTAAATTTCTGACAGATTTAAGTGTTTATATCTTCAATTTTGGACAAGCTTTTTGCATTGGATGGAGTTAAAAAGACCGTGGAGCACCTCCTGTACTGCCAAGAACTGTGTCTTAAAACTCCAGGTACGTTTGTGCTGAAGAAACAACATTATAACATAGGTCCGTAGTGTAAATATGGGCGCTTTAACAGTTGCGGTGTGTGAATATATGACTGACGAGTGCGGTTGGTGCATTGTGCTCAGAATAGCTCGTTCCACTTCCATCTTAAAAACATGCCCAGTTTCTACTATCAATCTTCCACTTAATCCTCATAAAACAAGTGTTATATGGCATCTGTCACGCGGGGTTTCCTCCTCATCTGAACGCCGCGTGGGACAGAGGGGGACAAATGGGGGACATATGGGGGACAGAGGAGGGGGCGTGGAGGAGAGGAAGTCCAGCTCGCTCCTGTCTCGGCGCTATCACGGAGCGCAGAGCTGAAGGAGGAAACCACAACACAGCCGGCCCCACAGACAAGGCCCCGGGTAACTGATGGAGCTCTTATCACACTTACATAAAGACTGTTACCTCAGATACAGACAGCAACTCACACCTGCTGCAGAGGACGGATTAAGTAAGACAGACGGAGGATTAAAGAGGCACTGTGGAACTTTTTAGGCGGGGTAAACTCATCTATTTAAAGGGCCGTGTTGGTGTTGTTTTCTGATCTATGTTCTGATGTTGTTTCCTCATCACGAACACACCTGGAGTTGTGTTTTGTTTCATTCACATATGTTTAACGCGCAAACCCTGCAGATTTACACTGAAACTGAAAACTGAAAACACTCTATTCCACCTTGTGATGTCACGCGGTAATACAGGAAGCGCTCCATTTTGTTTTTAAAGCGATAGTGCATTTTTTTTATGTTAATCTGTATGTGTTTCCTTCTAAAAGTTACGTGTGTTGACACCGGCTTACCTCTGACACTCTCAGCTGATCCCGGTTCGGCTCGCTTTCGGGAAGTGTACAGCAGATGCGGTCCGCCGTAAGGTGAAGTTTACAAGTGAACAGGCTAATACAGCTAATATGCGCGCAGTGATACAAATCGAGACATACAATGTGCGAACGCAATCTACGCTGCTGGATGTTTCGTGGACAACTGTTTGGGACGCAAATATATCACCTTTCGGACAAATGTTTTGTTTTGAGAAGAAAAACAAGCTTTATTTCATGTTCCAGGGAAGTTACCGGACCTACTTACGTGGGCTCCAGAAAGCGAGCCGAACCGAGATCAGCTGAGACTGTCAGAGGTAAGCCGGTGTCAACACACGTAACTTTTAGAAGGAAACCCATACAGATTAACATAAAAAACCACACTATCCCTTTAAACTCTGTTCAATCTCACCAGAATCATTTGGATGATTTCCCTCTGCCGAACTACTGTAAAAGGTTCAAGGGCTGACGCCAACTTGAAAACTATAACCCAGGGGTGTCAAACTCATTTTGGTCTGGGGGCCGTACCCAAACTACTTTGATCCCAAAGAGGCCGGATCAGAAAACTCATGGCAAATATACCCCAAAAATAGCAATAAGTCCAAATATTTGTGCAGAGAAACTCAAATCTATTACAGAAGTCTTTTTTATTTGATGAACTCTTTCTTTTACAAAATATTATAATATTATGAACAACCTGAAACTTTAAGAAAAATGCAATTTCAACACAAGCGTACAGGATTCCCATTCACCTCCGTGAACAAAGAGGAATTAGTCAATTTTTCTTGGAAAATCCTGCACTCGGCGTCCACTTTTCTCATTTTTGACATTTTGCTGATGAAGGTGTCACGGTCAACAGTCAAAACGATGGTCCTTTAAGAGTCTTCATTTGTGCTGCTCTGGTGGGAGGCGCTGGACATGTTGCTATGCTAAGCTGAGCAGAATATACCAATATTTATTAGTTAAGTGACCAATATTTAACCAGAAAATTTAAATATAATGAAAATATTTGAAAAGAAAATCAGCCGAGGGCCAGATTCAAAGTCTTGGAGTGCCGGATCTGGACCCTGGTTTGACACCCCTGCTGTAACACTTCATGACATCACACGGTGGAACAGAGCATTTTGAGCTTTGGAGATACACAGACAAATAATAAAGTGTTACTCAAACATGTGAATGAAGCAAAACACAACTCCAGGTTTGTTTTTGAGGAGGTAACAGCATTAGAACATGACTTAAAGCTCAATTTGGTTTAATATATATAGCTTAATATATATAGAATTTAATTACAATTTCTGTTTTTTTAAAAAATCTTGAAAGTTACGCAGTGTCTCTTTAATAACAATGCACAAATATAGGCATATTAAAGACAGTGCAATATAATACATGTCCACTCGCTATTGTAACCAAAATATAGTGACCACCAAGAGTTTTTATTACAGTCTGGTGCAACGCTATGCCTATAATGCAAGCTTCTGGCTCTGTGGAAGTCCATTGGTGGCTCCAGTCTCAAATCTTATTCTCATCTACATTTCCATGAAACCAAAATGACCGGGTAGACACTGCCAAAAACGAAGAAAAATTCCTCAAAATCTCATTTTTTTTCCCAACTGAAATAATGAAATATGGATCCTTCAACTAAAGGCACTATTGTTTCAGGTCAAATTGAGACAAGCCTCAAAATAACAGAATAATAACACGACGGGAAAGACTTGAACAAACCGAAAACGTTGCTTCACATTTCCACAAATTCCTCGTCTGGTGTGGGATTTGCAGAAACCACAAGCCTTAGTGGTAGCAGCTAACAAGAGGTAGGCTACGTCGTTAAACACAGGATTACGATGTTAAATGGATTGTGAATGTCTGGGGGAGGATAAGTGCCGCGCTGACTCACAGAAGAGGATTTGTGGCTAGTCTCGGGCACTGTTAGTGACTTAGCAGCGTCGTAGAGATAGTGTGAAGTGATGTTCGCCGCGTTCGCATACATGAGCGTACATCCCGAGTACGGCGGAGTCTCTCACGTGCCAATAAATGCAGTTAATGGAAAAGTCCCGTAATACCAAGAGGAAAATGTAAAACAAATGTATGAAGTGTGATTTAAATGTGGTTTTATTAAAATGTGATTATGACAGGTTGTGGTCTTGTGCCAGTGTAAACTTCTCTGTCGACAGTGGAGGAACGTAACAAAGTAAAAGTAATAAAATGCTGTTCTTTAGTATAAATGTTAGGTATCTGTACTGAAATGTGCGCTGTGTAACTGCTCGATTCTTTTAAGTCTCGTTTAAAAACACTTTTACTCATTGGCTTTTAACACGAGGTGAGAATTGTCGCTAACTGTCTTTTATTGATTGTAGGGTTTAGGGTTAGGGTTCAGTTTAGGTTTAGGGTGTAGGGTTTAGGGTTTAGGGTTCAGGGTTAGGGGTGGGTTAGGGGTTAGGATTTAGGGTTAGGGTTCAGTTTAGGTTTAGGGTGTAGGGTTTAGGGTTAGGTTTCAATTTAGGGTTTAGGATTCAGGGTTTAGGGTTCAGGGTTAGGGTTAGTGTTTAGGGTTAAGGGTTTAGGATTACGGTTAGGGTTTAGGGTTTAGGGTTAGGATTTAGGGTTTAGGGTTCAGGGTTAGTGTTTAGGGTTAAGGGTTAGGGTTTAGGGTTTAGGCTTTAGGGATTAGGGTTTATGGTTCAGGGTTAGGGTTAGTGTTTAGGGTCAAGGGTTAGGGTTTCGTATTACGGTTATGGTTTAGGGTTCAGGCGTTAGGGTTTAGGGTTAGGGTTTAGGGTTTAGGGCTAGGGTTTGGGGTTTAGGGTTTAGGGTTCAGGGTTAGGGTTTAGGGTTCAGGGTTCAGGGTTAGGGTTTAGGGTTATGGGTTAGGGGTTAGGGTTAAGGGTTAAGGGTTTAGGGTTTAGGGTTCAGGGGTAGGGTTTAGGGTTAGGGGTTAGGGTTTAGGGTTGAGGGTTAGGGCTTAGGGTTTAGGGTTTAGGGTTCAGGGGTAGGGTTTAGGGTTTAGGGTTGAGGGTTAGGGTTTAGGGTTTAGGGTTTAGGGTTCAGGGGTAGGGTTTAGGGTTAGGGGTTAGGGTTTAGGGTTGAGGGTTGAGGGTTGAAGTTAAAATGAACAGTTTTTGTGAAGAAGAAGTGACTTTATTGAACTGCATTTAATCCATGATCTTCTTGCTTCAGTTTAATCAGGACCTCAGCTGGAGGATTTTACCTGGAGCATGTTTTGGGTTGATGGGGCAAACCGGAGTGCCCGGAGGAAACCCACCCAGACGGAGAACATGCAAACCCAACACGGGATCGAACCCGGAACCTTCTTGCTATGAAGCATGAGCGCTAGCCACTCAGCCACCGGGCCATGCTTAATGTGTTTCTTAAATGTCAATGTCGCGTCCAACGTCAGTCCCAGATATTTAAACTCTTTGACGAGATTGAAATCTGTATCTAAATTAGATTTCAGAAATTCAATTTGTCAACTGGACAAAGTTTATTTGGTCGAAGACGTTTTGCAGCTCATCCAAGCTACTTTGTCAGTTCTGGCTAGAGTGCTGGTGGACACTGCTTATATCTGCCTGAAGGGAGGAGCTAACTACAATGAAATTACTATGAAACTATCACACCTATTTGTTTTCAGTTTCTGTCTTTTGTTTTCAGTTTCTGTCTGGGGTCTTGTTTAGCATACCCATTCAGTACCATAATGGGTGTTTTCACACCTCTGGACCTGGCCTGACTACACTATTGTTTTCTTTGTTTTTTTTTTATTTAGGTTTGAAAATGGAATTATATTTGGGAGACAAATTGTGTCTGACCCCTCCATTCCTGTTCAAAGAAGGATTCTCTTTTTTGACAAAAATAGCGTAGCCAAAAATAGTAGAGATTGGGCAATTCCAGGTCTGTAATGATCCAAATGATTCTAATGAAGGTGCATGGAGTTTGAAAACACAGTGGAGCACTTCCTGTATTACCACATGACCCGTGATGCCGGTAACACGTTACTGTAGTCGGACTACTTTTTTCAGTAACGAGTAGTGTAACGCAACTACTATTTCAAAACCAGTAGTCAGATTACAGTTACTTATCTAATACACCGTGCGCTACTATTTCTGCATTTCGGGGGAATGTAGGTTACATTTATTTATTCTTATTTTTTGGCTACACGTTTCTTACGAGGTTACGTCATCTCGGCTCCGTGGCGCCAAAGTCGATGTAAACAATATGGAAGGAGAGAGGTTCGCCTTTTCCAACTGGAAATACAGGCATTATTTTGATTTTATTTCGGCTAAGGATGACAACATTAAGGTCTGTTGTACACTCTGTGCTGGTGACAGAGTGCTGTCTACCTTCAAAAACACAACGTCAAATCTGAAAAAACATCTGGAGAAACTGCACAGCACAACGAAGCTAACAGAGCAAGACCCGCCCGATGCGAAAGTCACAGGTGAAGGAGGTCCCAGACCGAGCAAGCAAAGGAAGCTGGATTTCGGTGTAAAACCAGTAAGTGGGGAGTTGAATAGGATGGTTGGGCATTATGTGGTTGACGAAATGCTGCCTGTGAACACTGTTGACTCACCATCGTTTCGTGCCATTGTATCTAAGATCCCTACAGTAACGATACTGAGCTGCCTCACAGAACATGCTTTTCTAGTTACCTGGACAAGCAATATAATAATAATATAATATAATATAATATAATAATATAATATAATAATATAATATAATAATATAATAAAATGTAATATAATAATATATAATATAATATAATAATATAATAATATAATAATATAATATAATATAACAAGCTTCTGCTGAAAGTAACTAAAAGTAATTTAACTTAGTTACTTTTAAAAGCAAGTAGTCAGTAATGTAACTAAGTTACGTGAAGAGTCCCTCAGTCGTCCAGGTAGAATCCATGATAAAAGGAGAAATTCAATTTGTCAACTGGACAAAGTTTGTTTGGTCAAAAACGTTTCGAGACGATCCGAGAGGCTTCGTCAAAGACGTCAATGACGAAGCCTCTCGAATGAGCGGCGAAACGTTTTCGACCAAACAAACTTTGTCCAGTTGACAAATTGAACTTCTCCTTTTATCACGTAGCTTAGTTACTTTTTAAAGAAGTAGTCAGTAGTCAGATTACTTTTTCAAAGTAACTATGGCAACACTGCACATGACAAGGTGGAACAGAGTGTTTTCTGCTTGAGAGAAGAACTCAGCGTAAATATGAAAGATTTATGTGTTAAATATGTGTGAATAAAACATGTTTTTAATGAGAAAACAACATTAGAACACAGGTCAGAAAGTAGTGCAAAATGGGCCCTTTAAATCATGTAATTGGTTTAATAATAAAGTACGTAATCGGGCCCTGATTTCTGTCAACATAAGTCCGCACGATATGAGTGTGTACACAAATTATAGTCCCCACAGTGTGAAAAATCTGCATATATCATCGACGCACACACTCAACACTTCGGAAACCATCACTCTGCTCCACCGTGTCTGTATTTCATATTTATTTCGCATTGTCCTTATTATTTCCCAAACTTATGAGTCCCGTGGCGTGGTTCCAGCATCTTCTCCTGCAAAGATTTAACAGAACATCAGAGTCCGGAGCCAAGTCCAACACCCCGACCCAAAACTAACACTCAGGCTTCAGTAGAGGACGCACTGGGGACTGTTTGTAGTGGAAATGCAGTGATCTGACACCATGGAGGAATGCACTACAGATCTTTCATAAATGACATATGAGGGCAGTATAAAGTCAGCATTGTGTTATGTTGTTTCAGAAAGTACTTCAAACACCATCAAAGTACTACAGAAAGTACTACAGATAGTGGCTGTAACCGGCATGGATGGCGCCCATAGAAAAGTAAAACGAAAACAGTTCCTCAGAAGTGAAGGTCTCATAAGGGAATGCAGGCTTTGCAATGCTAGATCAACAATAAAAAGAAAAAGAAAATTGTGTTAAAGTGTTAAAGTGTTAAAGGTGCATCCTGGAACTTTTCTGATAAATTATCTGCTATTTACATGTCTTGTCTCCATGGTTACTGGTCAGAGGAAAGGTGTCTTGCATGTTTTTCTCTTTAAACCAGCAAAAACACTTGTAATTTAATTTTTATGAGATCAATACTATGGAACATTCAATGGACAAGGATAATATCTCCATGGCAACAAGCAGACCCGACACCATATAAATTACAAATCACGTCTATGGAGATATCAGCCCTTTTACAGCCAGGGTGAAAGTTTAAACTTTTATTTTTAGTGCAATAAAAAAACACAGTTATTTTATTTTATTTTTATTTAGTAGATGGTCTGCTATTTATTTGTATTGTCTCCATGGAGATGCTTTTGCTTCATTGAGAATGCTCCACGGATGGCATTAAACTGACCTTTCTCCATGGTTACAGGTCAGAGGAAAGGTGTGTTGCACATTTTCCCCTTTAAACCAGTAAAAAACACTTGTAATTAAATTTTTTATGTGATCAATAATTGTATACTATGGAACATTCAAAGGAAAAGGATAATATCTCCATGGCGACAAGCAGACCCAACACCGGATAAATTACAAATCACGTCTATGGAGATATCAGACCTTTTACAGCCAGGGTGAAAGTTTAAACTTTTATTTTTAGTGCAATAAAAAACACAGTTATTTTATTTTATTTTTTATTTAGTAGATGGTCTGCTATTTTTTGTCTTGTCTCCATGGAGATGCTTTTGCTTCGTTGAGAATGTTCCACAGATGGCATCAAACTTACTTTTCTCCATGGTTACAGGTCAGAGGAAGGGCGTCTTGCATATTTTTCCCTTTAAACCAGTTTAATTTTTTATGTGATCAATAAGTTATACTATGGAACATTCAAAGGAAAAGGACAATATCTCCATGGCGACAAGCAGACCCGACACCATATAAATTACAAATCACGTCTATGGAGATATCAGCCCTTTTACAGCCAGGGTGAGAGTTTAAACTTTTATTTTTAGTGCAATAAAAAACACATCCACAGTGAGATTAATACTTTTTTACAGTTATTTTATTTTTTTAACTTTTTATTTATTAGATGCTTTTGCTTCACTGAGAATGTTCCAGGGATGGCATTAAACTTACCTTTCTCCATGGTTACAGGTCAGATCTGAGGAAAGGTGTCCCCTCTCTCTAACTGTAAGAATGCTTTTTGTTTTTCCATTTTAACCAATAAAAACACCTCTTTTGGAATTATTATTATTAATTTTTATTTTGTACTGTGGAACATTTCAGGGTCAGAATTGTTATCTCCATGGTGACAGACCCTTCACCATAACAATTACAAGTCAGGTCTATGGAGGAATAAGCCCTTTCAGAGCAAGAGTGAGATTTTCAAGGTTTTTTAGCGCAATTGAAACCACCAATACTTTTTAAAAAAATGCATTTTTTGCTGTATTTTTGGCTGGAATGTTACACAGTGGAGCTTTAAGTTGACAATGCGACTAAAGCTAAGATGTCCTGTGGAGTTTTAACAGCTCAAAATTATAGTTATACAAGATTAGATGAATGGCCGTAATAGAAAATCATTACAGAGTTAACTTTTCTGCCGGAAGGTCTGTCAAATTCTTTGTTGGAGCTGTTTAAAGTCACACTGTGGAACATTCCAGACAGAGTATTGATTAGAGTATTTCCATAGAAACAAGCAGGTGATGAAGGTCCAACCAACAAATTACACAATCCACCTTTAGGTTTGTAATCCAAAACAACATTAAAAACAAAGAAATGAAGCAATGTGTGTGTTTTTTTTTTTTTAATAATTATGATGAAATGTTACGCAGTAGGGCTTTAAGGTAATGTGACTTAATGTAGTTTTAACAGCTCATAAAAGAAAATCATTATAGACTTTATTCACTTAAGGTTCTTAATCCAAAACATTAAAAACAAAGTCAGGTTTTATGGGATTAAGTGCATTGTTACATCAGATAATCTTTACTAATGATTCAGAGTTTGTCACATGAGTTTGAGTCATTCTGAAAGACACAAGACAAGGACAGCACAGAGAAAATATGAGGACTAAACCAGGACTAAACCAGGACTAAACCAGGACTAAACCAGGTCTATACCAGGACTAAACCAGGTCTAAACCAGGACTAAACCAGGACTATACCAGGACTAAACCAGGTCTAAACCAGGTCTAAACCAGGACTAAACCAGGACTAAACCAGGACTAAACCAGGTCTAAACCAGGTCTAAACCAGGTCTAAACCAGGACTAAACCAGGACTAAAACAGGACTAAACCAGGACTAAACCAGGTCTAAACCAGAACTAAACCAGGTCTAAACCAGGACTAAACCAGGACTAAACCAGGACTAAACCAGGTCTAAACCAGGTCGAAACCAGGACTAAACCAGGACTAAACCAGGACTAAACCAGGACTAAACCAGGTCTAAACCAGGTCTAAACCAGGTCTAAACCAGGACTAAACCAGGACTAAAACAGGACTAAACCAGGACTAAACCAGGTCTAAACCAGAACTAAACCAGGTCTAAACCAGGACTAAACCAGGACTAAACCAGGACTAAGCCAGGACTATACCAGGACTAAACCAGGACTAAACCAGGACTAAACCAGGTCTAAACCAGGACTAAACCAGGTCTAAACCAGGACTATACCAGGACTAAACCAGGACTAAACCAGGACTATACCAGGGCTAAACCAGGACTAAACCAGGACTATACCAGGGCTAAACCAGGACTAAACCAGGACTAAACCAGGTCTAAACCAGGACTAAACCAGGACTAAACCATGTCTAAACCAGGACTAAACCAGGACTAAACCAGGACTAAACCAGGACTAAACCAGGACTAAACCAGGACTAAACCAGGTCTAAACCAGGACTAAAACCGGGACTAAACCGGGACTAAACCAGGACTAAAACCGGGACTAAACCAGAACTAAACCAGGGCTAAAACCAGGACTAAACCGGGACTAAACCAGGACTAAACCAGGACTAAACCAGGACTAAACCAGAACTAAACCAGGGCTAAACCAGGACCAGGGCTAAAACCAGGGCTAAACCAGGACTAAACCAGGGCTAAACCAGGGCTAAACCAGGACTAAACCAGGGCTAAACCAGGACTAAACCAGGGCTAAACCAGGTCTAAACCAGAACTAAACCAGGGCTAAACCAGGATTAAACCAGGACTAAACCAGAGCTAAACCAGGAGTAAACCAGGACTCAACCAAGACTAAACCAGGGCTAAACCAGGACTAAGCCAGGGCTAAAACCAGGGCTAAACCAGGACTAAACCAGGACTAAACCAGGGCTAAACCAAGAGTAAACCAGGGCTAAACCAGGTCTAAACCAGGACTAAACCAGGACTAAACCAGGGCTAAACCAGGGCTAAACCAGGGCTGAACCAGGACTAAACCAGGGCTAAATCAGGAGTAAACCAGGACTAAACCAGGGCTAAAACCAGGGCTAAACCAGGACTAAACCAGGAGTAAACCAGGACTAAACCAGGTCTAAACCAGAACTAAACCAGGACTAAACCAGGGCTAAGCCAGGTCTAAACCAGGACTAAACCAGGTCTAAACCAGAACTAAACCAGGACTAAACCAGGGCTAAACCAGGGCTAAACCAGGAGTAAACCAGGACTAAATCAGGACTAAACCAGGAGTAAACCAGGAGTAAACCAGGTCTAAACCAGAACTAAACCAGGACTAAACCAGGGCTAAACCAGGGCTAAACCAGGACTAAACCAGGGCTAAATCAGGAGTAAACCAGGACTAAACCAGGGCTAAAACCAGGGCTAAACCAGGACTAAACCAGGAGTAAACCAGGACTAAACCAGGTCTAAACCAGAACTAAACCAGGACTAAACCAGGGCTAAGCCAGGTCTAAACCAGGACTAAACCAGGTCTAAACCAGAACTAAACCAGGACTAAACCAGGGCTAAACCAGGGCTAAACCAGGAGTAAACCAGGACTAAACCAGGACTAAACCAGGGCTAAACCAGGAGTAAACCAGGACTAAACCAGGACTAAACCAGGACTAAACCAGGAGTAAACCAGAACTAAACCAGGACTAAACCAGGGCTAAGCCAGGTCTAAACCAGGACTAAACCAGGTCTAAACCAGAACTAAACCAGGAGTAAACCAGGACTAAACCAGGACTAAACCAGGAGTAAACCAGGAGTAAACCAGGTCTAAACCAGAACTAAACCAGGACTAAACCAGGGCTAAACCAGGGCTAAACCAGGACTAAACCAGGGCTAAACCAGGACTAAACCAGGACTAAACCAGGACTAAACCAGGGCTAAACCAGAACTAAACCAGGACTAAACCAGGACTAAACCAGGGCTAAACCAGGACTAGGGCTAAAACCAGGGCTAAACCAGGACTAAACCAGGGCTTAACCAGGACTAAACCAGGACTAAACCAGGGCTAAACCAGGACTAAACCAGGGCTAAACCAGGTCTAAACCAGAACTAAACCAGGGCTAAAACCAGGGCTAAACCAGGACTAAAACCAGGACTAAACCAGGGCTAAACCAGGACTAAACCAGAGCTAAACCAGGACTAAACCAAGACTAAACCAGGACTAAGCCAGGGCTAAAACCAGGGCTAAACCAGGACTAAACCAGGACTAAACCAGGGCTAAACCAGGACTAAAACCAGGACTTAACCAGGACTTAACCAGGACTAAAACCAGGACTAAACCAGGACTAAACCAGGACTAAACCAGGGCTAAACCAGGACAAAACCAGGGCTAAACCAGGACTTTCAAATGGCCACAAATTCTTCAAATGTTCTCAGATTTCCATGTGTAAGGCATCGTTGGAAAGCTTAGAATCTACACTTTCAAAATGCCTCTGGGACGACTTGTGTCTGGTTTTGCGGTCGGTCACAAATAGCTAATTTTTCGATGATATGAAACTTTCCATGGCTGTTTCCATGGCGACAAGCACCAAACCAATATACAGCTCAGATTTTTCATTTTCCAAGGTATTGCTTTATTGTAAAAACAACAACAACAACAACAACAACAACAACAACAACAAAAAACAACAACAAAAAACAACAACAAAAAACATAGATAATTAAACAATAAGTAGGGATATCTTCATGGACACAACCAGGTGCTGGGCTTGTACCAGAAAACTTGCATAGTGCAACTTTAAATATTGGTTAAGAGAGAAGCTGGGGATTGTGCTGTCAAATCTCATAAAAGTTCCAATTATCCTAATGTGAAAACAATGGAAATTTTTAAATGTGAAATACTAAACATGTATTCAAGAGTGTTCTGGTTGTTTTTCAGTTGTTCCACAGTGTGATAACTTTTTTTAAACAGAAAGAGAACAGGAAATTTGATTACCTGGCCAGCCAAATGATATCTCTCTGTATTTTCTATACAGCGCGATACCATTTGGACACCCTCCATCCACTCTCGCTCCTCCGGTTAAAAACAGACTCCGCAATTCTGATTCGTTCAAAGATGGTGACGTCAGTGCACCCGCCTTTGCCCGCAAAGTCACTCTTAGGCAGCGGAAGTTCCTCCTCAGTTTTGAATCAAGATTAAGATTAAGATTAAGATTAATCTTAATCTTGATTCAATGGCGCAATCTCTGATTGGTTCACTTAGCTGTCTGTCTAAGCGCAACCGCAGCACATTCTGTGGATCAAGCGTTACCAGACTCACTCGCTGGTACAGCGATGAGTCATGGATTCTTCCAGGCAAGAAATTTGATATTTTTTGCTAAAGAATCAGACGCTCAGACTCAGAAGTAAAAAAAACCCCAACAAACAAAATAGAATATAAAGAAATCCATGAAAGAAAAAGGGTAAGAACTGGACTATCTGTCATTAAAGGTTCACTATGTAACTTTGCCATTACTGCTTGTTTCCATGGTGATGCGCAGGACTTGTTTAACAGCATGAATCAGCTCACCTGTTCCACTTCTAAAACTCAGATCAACGTCTAACAAAGCCCCAGACAGAGCAGTGCCAACAGTTAGAATGGGAGAGAGGGATGGACGGAGAGAAAGACAGAGAAAGAGAGGGAGAGAGAGAGGGATGGAGGGAGAGAAAGACACAAAGAGAGAGAGAGAGAGAGGGATGGACGAGAGAAAGATAAAGAAAGAGAGGGAGAGAGAGATGGATGGAGAGAAAGACACAAAGAAAGAGGGAGGGAGAGAGAGAGGGGGACGGAGGGAGAGAAAGACTCAGAAAGAGAGGGAGAGAGAGAGGGAAGGAGGGAGAGAAAGATACAACGAGAGAGAGGGAGCGAGAGAGAGAGGGATGGATAGAGAGAAAAACAGAGAGAGAGAGAGAGGGATGGAGGGAGAGAAAGACACAAAGAGAGAGAGAGTGGGAGGGAGGGAGAGACAGACACAAAGAGAGAGAGAGAGATGGAGGGAGAGAAAGATGCAGAGAGGGAGAGGGATGGAGGGAGAGACAGAGAGGGGGAGAGAGAGAGGGATGAGGGAGAGTCTTAGAAAGAGTGGGAGAGAGAGGGATGGATGGAGAGAAAGACACAAAGAAAGAGGGAGGGAGAGAGAGAGAGGGGGGACGGAGGGAGAGAAAGACTCAGAAAGAGAGGGAGAGAGAGAGGGATGGAGGGAGAGAAAGACGCAAAGAGAGAGAGAGGGAGCGAGAGAGAGAGGGATGGATAGAGATAAAAACAGAGAGAGAGAGAGGGATGGAGGGAGAGAAAGACACAAAGAGAGAGAGAGAGATGGAGGGAGAGGAAGATGCAGAGAGGGAGAGAGAGGGATGGAGGGAGAGACAGAGAGGGGGAGAGAGAGGGATGAGGGAGAGACATAGAAAGAGTGGGAGAGAGAGGGATGGAGGGAGGGAGAGAAAGGGTGATAGAGATAAAGAGCGATACAAGAGAGAGGGAGGAGGAGTAAAACGAGTGGAAGATAGAGAGATAAAGTGAGAGAAAATAGAGTGGATATGGGGGAAAGAGAGGAAATATACAGAGAAAGAGAGAAAGTTATGTAAATATAATGGGGAGAGAGAGGAAAGAAAAAGAGAGTGAAAGAGAGAAGGCAAGAGAGAGGAGGAAGAGTGGAAGTGAAAAGAGAGGGAGAAAGAGAGAGAGAGGGATATAAGAAAGAGGGAGAGGGCATGAGAGAGAGAATGTGTGACGGGGTAATGGAAGAGAGTGAGGGATGAAGAGCGGAGAGAAAGAAAAGCAGGAAGAAACGAAAAAGAGGAAATATACAAAGAGTGAGTTCTATAAATATAAACGGGAAAAGAGAGGGAAAAGAGGGAAAAGTGCTGTTTAATTGAGCGTTTTGTCGTTCACAAACTGCATCTTACCTGCGAGTGACACATTTAAAAATCCAAAAAGCGATAAATATGAGGTCATCTTTTAGCGTTTTGATTCTTGTTTTTATCGAGCGAGGCTGATGACAGATGGAACTCGCCTTTTCCCCACAGGCCCCAGTTTAAGACGGAACAATCGGACAAAGTGAGAGTAATTAGTGAGGGTGGAGCTGCCAAAACTCACAGCAACGAGGTACAAAAACATCACTACAGTTCAGGTCTCCTGCTGAGAGAGAGGGATGGATGGAGAGAGGGAGGGAGAGAGAGGGAGAGAGGGAGGGAGGGATGGAGGGAGAGAGAGGGATGAAGAGAGAGAGAGAGGGATGGAGTGTGAGAGAGAGATGGATGCGAGAGAGAGGGAGGGAGAGACAGAGAGAGAGAGAGGGATAGAGGGAGAGAGAGGGAGGGATGGAGAGGGATGAGGGAAAAGACAGAGAGAGAGAGAGGGAGAAAGGGAAGGAGGGAGAGATGGAGTGAGAGGGGGATGGAGGGGGAGAGAGCAAGGAAGCGAGAGAGAGAGGGATGAAGGGAGAGACAGAGAGAGAGGGATGGAGGGAGAGAGGGAGAGAGAGAAGGATGGAGGGAGAGGAAGACACACAGAGAGGGAGGGAGAGAGACAGAGAGAGAGGGATTGATGGAGAGCGGGACAGATAGAGAAAGGAAGAAAGAGGGATGGAGGGAGAGACAGAGAGAGGGACAGAGGAAGAGAAAGACACAGAAAGACTGGGAGAGAGAAAGGGAGAGGGGAGAGAGCGAGAGATGGGAAGATAAAGAGGGGGAGAGAGAGAGGGTAACAGAGAGATAAGAGGGTAAGAGGCATATAGAGGGAGAAAGAGAGGGAGAGATGAAGAAAGGGGGGGGGGGGTCTAGCACTCACACCTCACAGCAAGAAGGTTCCGGGTTCGATCCCTGGGGTGCCTGGGCCTTTCTGTGTGGAGTTTGTGTCTGGGTGGGTTTCCTCCGGGGGCTCCGGTTTATCCCATCAACACAAAAACAAAATCAACAAAATCAGATCATGGAGATGGTCCCCGGGCACCTGAAAGCGAGCTGCCCACTGCTCCTGAAGGATGGGTCAAATGTAGAGAATAATAAAGGATAATAAGAAGAAGAAGAAAAGAGAGAGAGTGGCAGAAAGTGGCAAGAGAGAGAGGAATATACAAGATATACAAAAAGGGAGGGAGCATGAGAGACAGAGAATGTGTGACAGTGAAGGATGAAGAGAAGAGAGAAAGAAAAGAGAGAGAAAAGAGAGGGGCGAGTTGTTAGTGTTGGCACAGAGCGGTCCCAAAGTGAAACTGACATCATCCCTGATCTATCTATCTATCATCTGTCTCTGGGTTTGGTGAAATGATTCAACGTAAACACTTCACCTTCGATACATTGACAATTACGACGCAATGACAGACTCGTGTGAGGCTCATTCTGCTTTCTGATTGGATAAGGGCCTTGGGAACGAAAAACTAAAACAGCAAATTACAACAAAGAACTTGGCCATCGTGTCTAATGTCTTCGTAATAAAGAATAAATCACAATTGTTATCAGGGAAAACTATACGAGCCTACCTCATATCTGGGGACACACGGTTAGGTTTATGTCATTTCAAATCCATCAATTTCTTCCGATTTATCTGGGATGGAGAGGCAGCAGTCCAAGATGGAGTTCTAGATTTCCTTTCCACTCACACTTCCTCCAGCTCTTCCAGGAGGACCCCAAGGTGTTCCCTCAAGTCCCTCCAGTGTGTCCTGGATCTTCTCCGGGGCCTAGGGAGGAGTCCAGGAGCAGATGTCCGAGCTACCAAAGCTGACTCCTCTCGACTTCTATCCGCTATCTTGTCCTTTGAGTCACTCCTCAAAGCTCATGACCGTAGGTGAGGGTAGGAACGTTGACCAGGTTAGGGTTAGGGTAGGAACGTTGACCAGTAAATCGAGAGCTTTGCCGAGAGCTTTTACCCAAGAATATTGCAAATAAATGGAGGAATTTGCTGTTTAACTGTCAGATTGAAGATTTGTTAACCTGGTTTATGGTTCATATCTCTGTAAGTTACTGGGCCTATGCACGTGAAACAAAAACTGGTACAAAGTTCGCATAATCACACTCGCCTCAATCATTATACAGTAAATAAACAAACTCAAGACTCAGACTCAATGCTCAATTCCAATTTTTTTGCGAAATCCGATTTTTTCGCGAGGTCGTTCACATTTCCAATTAAATGCGACTTGTATGTGATCTCCAGTGTGAACTTTAAACGCCCCAAAAGTGTCCCGCATGCGCATTGGAGGACACGACGACGTCACGTGCAGCGAGCGTGCTCAGTGTTTACAGAAGTAGCCTAAAGTTGCTGTCGTACCGGAGCCAGAACATGTACAGCTTATTTGTTTTAAGGAGGAGACGGAGAAAGAGAAGGACAAGGTTTTTGCCCACACCGTTTTGTGGGGCAGTGGCAGCAACGTCCGTAGAAATGAACGTGTGGGTGCGGAGTCGCGGACAAGAGTGGTGGGATTGCTCTGTGCTTCGCTGCTTCACTGATACGGAGTTTATATACTATTTTCGCATGACGAGTGTACATTTGTGAGCGCCTACTTGTACCACTCTCGCTGGAGGAAACACGCCCGGGTAGGGTGAATGCGACCTAGCCGTTCAGACTGAAGTCGCGTATCAAAAGACCGGATATGTATCGGTTTTAGGACCACATATCCAAGTGGCCTGGATCGCATTTGAAAAAATCGGATCTGTGTCGTTCAGACTGTCATCAAACGATCAGATACAGGTCGCATAGAGGCAAAAAAAAATCAGATTTGGGTCTCTTCAGGCTGCAGTGTGAACGTAGCCAAAGTCAGGTCCACAATAGCCTCAGAAAGTGATGCCAAAGCTGTGATTGCTGTCAGTTGAAAAGGCTTGACCATAAAAACGTACATTGAGCGATAAATGGAGAGCTTTGCCTTTGGATTCTGCTCCTTCTTCACCACAACATCACTACAGATGCTGCACTGATCCAACTGTCAATCTCACGCTCCATCCTCCCCGAGATACTTCCATTTGACTCAAGGATTTCCAATTTAAAATCATCGTTATAAATCACAATAATTCTTCTCACAATAATCACAACACCGAAACTGATATCGTGACATCTCTATTACGTATTGGCAAAAATACCTCCTCTTCCTTGTGCTTTCTTCTCTTTATTGACGACGTCTGAGAGCTACATCACGAGGTCGACTATAAGGACCAGGGAGGAGGAAGGAGCTTTAGGTGGATCTGGATCCTCCTAACCAACGGCGGAAACAACAGTGAAAACTACAACTTCCAAGAAAACGGACTAGGACAAACGCACCATCCTCCACTACAGCGCTGAGTTTTATGAGAATTATTACCATACAATGTCCTCTTTGACTGGTCTGAGAGTCTGAGTCGTGTGGATTTCAACGGTCAGCGCATGTCCAAGTGTTGAAAGGTGTTAGAGGTAGAACTGTACCATGGAGTCAGCTGTATTGAGTGATAGACTCATTATGATGGTCTGGGGTTATTATGTGTTTAGTGGCTGGTCAAATTCTTTTAAATGAAGTCCATGTTTCCACTGATTCACTGGGTGGCCTTAAACTGGCAGCGCTCATCCTGGTTTTACTCGGCTAATAAGAATAATACATTTTATTTATATAGCGCTTTTTTCGAAACATTCAAAATAGTGTTTCAGCGACCAGAATATTTTCGTCATATTCGTCAGTGTCATATTTTTGCTGACTTAAACGAAATAAATAGTAATTAATGTAATACACTAAACTACGTATAAAAGGGGATATTTCTGTTGAATGATTAAAAGCTAAACACAAATCAGTTAAAGGATCAAATGCAAAGAATAGATCCAAATCCAAGACCAGACCATTAACAAAGTGAACGTCCACGTTTTTTTTATATGTCCCATAGAGCTATAATGCAACATCATTTATCATAGTTAAGAAATAAGAAATAAAAAGGTGAAAATGAACGCTACATTCAACCGTCTGTGAGTCTTATGCATACATCACACTTTTCCTATCCAAATGTTTCAGAGTAATAAAAAATGCATATAGTTGCCAGTCTCATTTATCATAGTTCAGAAAATATAAATAAAAAAGCGAATAGTGAAATTTAACTATGTAACCAACACCCCCAGACGTCAGCACTTCACCCCTGTCCTTTTATCACTCCATTGGCTTCCAGTTTCTTATAGAATTGATTTTAAAATGGTATTGTTTGTTTTTAACGCTCTTAAAGGCCTTGCTCCTCCGTATTTGATGAACTCCTGTCTGTCCACAGCAGAGTCCTGCACGGGTCAAATTTTCGCAAACCGCACCCACCCAAACCCGTCATACTTCATTCCGAACCCGAACCGTTTCCCGACAGAATTTAAATTTTGGTTCCACACCCGAGCCGAACCGCTATAAATAGACCCGCGACCCGAACCGTACCCGCATGAAAATAAATAGGAGAGCCAAAATGAAATAACTTCTTTTTCAGCTCTTCCATAGTCATTTTCAAATGCACTGCAGGACATCGCATGACTTGAAAACAGTGCGCGCGTACAGACAAAAAAAAATAAAAAAATCAGATTTTACTTTTTATCTTGGAAATGGTGTTTGCATTTCACTACAACATAGGCCTTTATATTTGTATAATATTCAGTGGTGAAAGTAAAGCGGTGCGCACCGGAACGGCGCAGCGGTATAACATTCACAGCCGGTACGCAGCACCGCTAAGAGAATATGGTTAATGGTGACCAAAACCCACATTTGAAAAAAAAGTAAGGTGCGCTATTTAAGTAGAAAACAAACAACCACACTATGCCATTGGAGAATAACTGAAAGCTACCCGAAACTCTCGTGCAGAGATATCTGCAGTCTGTTAAGCAAGGATTGTCAAAACTTATGTGACTGTAGCCATAAAAATAAGATAAGATAAGATAAGATAAGATATGCCTTTATTAGTCCCTCAGTGGGGAAATTCCATTGTTGCAACGCACAGATCACAGCACGAAAAAGTAACGTCGTCGGCCTCTGCGCGTCCTCCCCGTCCGACCTCCTCCGCACATAGCAACGCACATAGCAACGGTGAAAAAGCCTAGGTGGCACGGTGGCTGAGTGGCTAGCACTCACGCTTTACAGCAAGAAGGTTCTGGGTTCGAATCCCGGGTCGCCCAGGCATTTCTGTGTGGAGTTTGTATGTGCAGCTTTTTTCCACATACCTTTTTTTGCCTAGGTAGGCACCATTTGCGGAGGCCCACAAAAATATGAAATAAGTAAGTATATTGAAAAGTTATTTATCTATGAAAAAGGTGTAAAACTTAAAAAAAACAAAAAAACAAAAAAACAATGGGTAAAACAAGTGTTTTTTTTTTTTTTAATGGTAAAGTGATGCACTGGACATTATAGCACCTGTAATAAATGAAAACTACTTTCACCACTGATAATATTTATTTTTTTGTAGGCGCATTTTGTAAACCGCAGATAGACCCTCGCTCTGGTTCTTCCGACCCGGCCCGAGCCAGCATCCGACACAGCATTTTTCAACCGTTTTATAAAAGTTAACGGTTCACCTGTGGTACCCGAACCTGTGCAGGTCTCTGGTCCACAGTTCAAACAGGGCCTGAAGGTCAAGAATGAGCTTCTGCTGGAACGGAACTCAAACCCTGGGGTGAAGGGGCTTTCAATGTCGCTGGCCCCGGACTCTGAAACAACCTGCCCCCGGACTGAGTCACAGACTTTGGCCTGATTAAATCCAGGCTCAAAATTCATCTATTCAGACTGACTTTCAACACTTAGTAATGAAGTGACACTTTGCACAATTTGTTTTATTTCATCGTTTAATACAGGGGTGTCCAAACTTTTTTCATCAAGGGCCACATATCTAACAATACAGTCAATCATTGAAATATTTGCATGTTTAGCACGTTAGATAGAATTATCAGTCCTTTATTCATGCTAAGATCCTCAAAATCACACAATAAATATTAATATTAGGCTGTACCTGCTGTACAGCGTCTTTGAGTGTCTTGAAAAGCGCTTTATAAATAAAATGTATTATTATTACTATTAAATATTGTCTTATCGAGCTAGATTAAAAAAAAACTTGCAGTTAAAGTTCTACTCAAGGTAATTTGGGCCAATTCACCTGGAAGCCTGAGGGCCAAGAAAAATTTGTCTGAGGGCATCATTTGGCCCACGGGCCATAGTTTGGACATGCCTGGTTTAATATTTTGAATGTTTTTATACTGTGTTGGTTTTACTGAATGGTTATCTTTTTCATTCATTCATTTATTTATTTGGGCCTTTAGCAATTTACATTCTTTCAAAACAATAAATAAGGACAACAACTAAAAACAAAACATTTGCCCAAAAAGGAGTGTGAAGAAGAAAACTTATTTAATCCCACCCCCTCTTCTAATTTAACATAATGAGCTTTCTTTTACATTTCTTTTACATTCTTCTTCAACAACGGAAACAGACGCAGATACAAGTAATGTGATGGACAGAACATACCAACAATGATAAGGAAACAACAGGCATAAACCAGCACTACAGAACACAATATATACACTTCAGTATACAGTGGTACCTCACCTTACAAAAGACCCACCAAACGAAAATTTCAAGTTACGAAATGCCTTCATGTTAAATTTTGGTCTCTAGATACGAAAGAAAATTCAAGTTACGAAAAGCGAAATCTCATAAATTCAAATAATGCGCACTCAGCCACACACATACGCTTTTCTCAGACTGAATTTAAACTTTTCTCACATTTGTCTCTCGTTTAAACACTCAAACTTTCATAGATTTTCAACAAAATTATTAATAGTGAAGTGTGGGGGGGAAGGGGGAGGGGGGAGAAGACTGTGCACGGACACGTGTGATAGCGCAGCATGACCCGGCGCGGGGCTGCCAGCAGGTCTAGACCTGGACTAAACCAGGACTGGACCAGGACTAAACCTGGACTAAACCAGGACTAAACCTGGACTAAACCAGGACTAAACCTGGACTAAACCAGGACTAGACCAGGTGGATTAAAGCGCCGCGCGCGGGTCTATTTCCTGGTTGCATGCAAGAGCCGGTCTAGAGGAGGTCTAGAGGAGGTCTAGAGGAGGTCTAGAGGAGGTCTAGAGGAGGCACGGTTTGAGCACAGGTCTCATTCATGCGCTCAGACTGCGTGCGGTCCCCCTCGCTGCTCGCCTCAGCCGTGACTCGAAACGAAACCAGGAAATAGACCCGCACGCGGCGCTTTAATCCACCTGGTCTAGTCCTGGTTTAGTCCAGGTTTAGTCCAGGTTTAGACCTTGGTCTAAAACTTGGATCGGTGCCTTGCAACGAATAAGGCTTTTTTCATTGAAAAAGCTACTCAACTTACGAAAAATTCACGTTACGAAACCACTTCTGGAACGAATTAATTTCGTAAGGTGAGGTACCACTGTATCTTGAGTGTTGTAAAGGCTCTGTAAATAAAGATGATTGATTGAAAATGAACATTACTTTTAGCTGTCTGTGAGTGTTATGTATACATTATTGTTTGTTTTGTTCTGTTTTTATTGGAGATTGTTTATTTGCCGGTTAAACATACGTATGTTTATATCTGTGATACATATGCGGAGAAGCCTTTCCTAATTTCGTTATGTTTTTACCTGACATAATGACAATAAAGTCTATTCTATTCTATATCATGTAATCACAGCCTGGCTGGTCAAGGCCACACTGCGCACTTTTTCAGAGTAATGTCAAATACATAGTCACCATGGCAATTAACAATTCAAAATGAAATGTTCTATCTTTTGAAATGTGAAAAGTCCTAAAAATGGCACCTATATAACAGGAAACAGTGCATAAAGACATGCAGAGACAGTCTAAGCCCAAGCCTTATCTCCAAAAGGTCATGTGGGCACTGTTAGCATTTTATTTTTATTTTTATTTTATTTTATATCATATTATATTTAATATGTTTATGTTTTTTTGTTTTTTTCTTCAGGTTTGTATAGCCAGTCACAAACAAAAATTACATTTACTTTTTTTTTTTTGAAAAACAGTGAATCTCCCATAGAGTTTGCCTGTATAAACCTCTCCCCTCCATCTGACATTGTGACATTATAAGATTATAGAACCTGAACTCAAACCATTGTCTGGAGTTGGTTGCAGGGACGTGCACGGGGGGTTGCTCAGGTTGCCCGGGTTGCCCTGTGCCCTCCTGGGGCCTTTCTGAGTCGAAAACAAAAAAAAATAAATAAATAAATTGTTCAATTGATACAGAATTTCATGTAGGCCTAGGCCTAGATTTGAAAATGAAAACAAAAAATCGCCACTCAAAACGTTTTTCCTAAAATAAAAGCAGCCTCATTCACTCGCGAGCCGGACCACTTTGCGAGCGGCGGGCACCGGAGCTCCGTGAGCCCGTCCGGGGACCCACTCCATCCGACTACGACCTCAGATCAGACGAAACTACCCGCTGAATTTAAGCATATTACTAAGTGGAGGAAAATAAACTAACCAGGATTCCCTCAGTAGCGGAAAGCGAAGAGAGAGGAGCCCAGCACCGAATCCCCGTCTGACAGGCGGGCGCGGGAAATGTGGCGTACGGAAGTCCGTTTGCCCAGTGTTGATCGGGGGCCTGAGTCCTTCTGATAGAGGCTCAGCCCGTGGACGATGTGAGGCCAGTAACGGCTCCCGTCGCTCCGGGGTCCTTCTCGGAGTCAAGTTCTTTGGGAATGCAGCCCAAAGTGGATGGTAAACTCCGTCTAAGGCTAAATACCGACACGAAACCAATAGTCGACAAGTACCGTCAGGAAAAGTTGAAAAGAACTTTTAAGAGAGAGTTCAAGAGGACGTGAAACCGTTTAGAGGTAAACGGGTGGGGTCCATGCGGTCCGCCCAGGAGATTCGGTGGGCAAGGGACGGCCACCTGGTGTGGGAGGATATCCTTGCGGGACCTCTCCTTGGGTGTCGCCGGTGTCCCGTCGAAATGGGCCGCCCCGTCAGAATGAGCTCCAAGCGCTACTGCGCATGCGCGCGCATGCGCAAACCACCCCTGAGTGTTGTTCCCTTTAAATGCCATCGAGTTTGGCTCCAGAGGCAGAAGTTGAGTTGCTTTCTACAGAAGTGGACTTGTTTTCAACAATTGCAACGCAAGTAAGTAACATTTTAACATTTTATTGGATTTATTGTATGTTACAACCAACATACAACCAATTACATTTAACAATGTATTGGATTTATTGTATGTTATAACCAATTACGCACGTAAGGAATGATAATTTGCGGCAGATACCTACGTCAAATGATAATAGTTTGGATTTAACATTTGACTGCATCGTTATGGTTTTTATTACATCGTATTTTGTTATTTTGTTTCTATGTGAACGTAGAAAACGTTGTAACTTTGTTTAGAAAGGCGCTGTGTATAATTAGCCTTATTTTGTCTTTTACAGTTTCTTACATTTGTGAACAAAACTATGGAGAGATCCAAGCAAGTGTTTCAGTTCCTGACAAGTGGGGAATACCCAGTTTTCCCGTCCGAAGTTCCTATTGACATGCCAGCTGAGGGGAAAATGAAAAAGTGTATGAAAAGCGCTTTATAAATATTGTTTGATTGATTGATTGATTGATATTTTTGTAAATATAAATATATTTGTAAATGTTTCTTCTGTTGTCCCTTTTCCTGTCCTCATAAATCATGAATAAGAGACAAGCCTTATTTGACAGATAATATAAGCGTGTCAGAATGAGCTCTGTACAGTCAGAGCCTAATTTGACAGATAATATAAGCGTGTCGAAATGAACTGTCCATGCCCATTATAAAAGAGTTGGAATTTTACATACTAAAGACACCGTATGCAAACAGCAAACAGCATACAACTCTCTAATCCTATCTAATCTAAAACTGCAGACGTATTTGTCGTAGTACGTATTTGTCAAGTACAAACGCCACAATTTTGGATGTCATTGAGTGCAATGTTCAAAATGTGCACAAAACTGTTATAATTTTTAAAATGTTTCGGTAACACTTTATAATAACGGTCGCTTATAAAGCATTAGTAACACTTAGTAAATAATGAACTAATTATTACTAATTATTTTACAAAACATTTACAAATATTTGTTAATGAGTTAGAAATATATTAAATATTTGTTAATGAGTAAGAAATAATCAATTTAATCTCGCCAGAAAGACCCATTGAAAGGAGATATTATGACACGCATGGTCCCTCCCACTCAACCAATCCTAAAAATACAAATAATTATCTATAATTATTTGTATTTTTTACAAATAATTAGCTTTGAATCTATACAACTGTAAACAACTCACGCATACAACTGTAAACGAAAAACGGCGTATTTCGACGTAAGGCGGCCTATTTCGACGGGGGGGCGTAACCCGATAGACATCGCCGTCAAAATAGGTCAGTGGTGGGCTCATTCTGACGAGGCGGCCCATATCGACAGTACACCGGCCCCTGCCGAGCGCACTTCCTCCGCGGCGGTGTGCCGCGACCGACTCTGGGTTGGCCAGGAAAGGCTTGAGGCGAAGGTGGCACACCGGACTTCACCTCTTTGCTGCTTCCCGGTGCCGTGGGATCAGTGCCCACTGCTAATACACGTGACTGGCACCTGACCCGAGCCTGCATGTGGAAAGAGATTGTCGCGGTTGTCGTAAAAGGTGAGATTGAGATGTATAACAAATTACTAAGCTACATGTCTGCAGTTTCTAACATTTTGTTTTAGCAGCAGAATGAATGATGGAAGTATTAAGTATGAATTTGTTCATTCAAAATGGTTAAATGACTAAATTGTATCATTATTTTGGGTAATGTGTGTTATGTTAAGTGATGCCCATGGAAAAGAGGCGGTTGCAGGAGAGAGAGAAAACCCTCAGGGAGGCAGCAAAGGGGAGCACATCACTGCAGGGGTGGCTAAGAAAAAGCCAACCAGCAGGTGAGACAGAAATGTTGCATTGTGATAAAGATGTGTGTAGGCTAATTGATTAATTAACCCTCCTGTCGTGTTCGGGTCAAATCTGACCGTTTTACAACTTATAATATTCATAAATATTATGTTTTTCATCTGATTACCTCAAGACCTTATGATATCCTCCACACTGTGGACATGAACATATAAAAGTGATGATCACCTATTTCGTTAAATTTTGAGTGTTTTAATCAACCTTGTTACACCTGTGGTGTTCCCGGTCAAAAGTGACCGCCATAGGAAATGAATGGGTATCCAGAGTAAATTCATTCAACATACAGAAAACATCCCCATACACACTGCCCCAGCTCTCTCACACACACACACACACACACACACACACACACACACACACACACACACACACACACACACACACACACACACACACACACACACACACATACACACACATACAAACCAGGGTATGCGTGTTGTGCTGGACATGACAACCGGTCTCCAAGGGCATAATATCACATGTGACAACTTCCTCACATCACATGCTTTTGGTCAGGAGCTACTGAAAAGAAAGCTCACCATGGTAGGGACAGTGAAGAAGAACAAGCCCGAACTTCCCCCTGCGCTGGTATCGACCCGAGGAAGACAGGCACTCTCATCACAATTTGCATTCACTGACACTCACACTTGTGTCATACGTTCCCAAGAAGAACAGAAATGTCATCCTGATGAGCACAGTACACAAAGTCGCCGCTATCAGCGCCACAGAGGACAGGAAGCCCCTGATGATCCAGGACTACAACAAGAACAAGGGAGGCGTTGACTGCCTTGATAAGGTAATGTAAAGTCTCATCATGCGTTTTATTTTATTTTTATCTAGGTGAATCAGCATTTTGTGTATGACAGATTGAATATTGTTCCTAATCTCTTATTATTTATTGTTCCTTTATTGAAGCTTACTGGTACATACACCTGTAAGCGGATGACGGCTTGCTGGCCTGTGGCACTGTTCCACAACATCCTGGATGTGTTAGCTTTCAACGCGTATGTGGTGTGGACAGCAATCGACCCAACCTGGAATCAGGGGAAAAGTTTCAAGAGGAGACTTTTCCTCGCTTTGGTGACTCCTCTTATATACAGCAAGGCCAGCACATTCCCCGCACACCAGCCTCCGCCAGTCTGGTTAGGAGCATGCAAGCTCCAGCCCCAGCCCCAGCCCTGGCTGCTCTCCCCCAACAAGGACATGGGCAGAAAAGGAAGCGTTGTGGCCTCTATGCCCCTAGAGACATCAAAACGAGCCTGACATGCTGCTAATGTCATGCTTATGTTTGCAAGGCCCACTCTGACCTGAGTGTCACATGCCACTCATGTGCATGAAAACACACACACACACACACACACACACACACACACACACACACACACACACACACACACACACACACACACACACACACACCCTGTTGAGTTTGGTGTTTGGTATTCCATTTATTTTTTGTATTATATGTTCATTTTGTAGTTCATTTTCAGTGCCCAATTGTATTTTAACTGATGTTATTTAATGTTTACTTCTATAAATTGTTGTTAGACACTACTTTGAAACATTGTTCTCAACTAAAGAATGCTTAATAAAAAAATTGGTGTGGAAAAAAAAAAATGTTTGTGCTAATTTAAGAGCAGTTAAAACAGACTGGTCAATTTTGACCGGGAACACTAAAGTAGGGGGCTGGAGGCGAACACGACCGGAGGGTTAATCAGACTCATATTTTAGCCACCTACTGGCAATTTTTCATAATTACATTACATTTAAGATGAGGAGCAGCCACAAGCCTCCTCGAGATGCTTCATATAGCCTGTGATTTTTTTTCCCCCTGCATGGGGGGGTTGGGTTGCCCTTTCTTCAGGTCAGAGCAACTGCCCCTCAAAATTCCTGTGCAGGTCCCTGGTTGGTTGTTTTGATTCTAAATGTTCTGACAGATACAGCCATCTGAAACACTGCGATGCAAATGAGTTCTATATGTTTAGTATATTTTTCCTTTCCAAATATAAGTCTGTGATGCAACACAGAAAAACGCAGTGAAAGTGCCAAATAGCTCATGTAGATAGAACCCGCTCCAGAGCCCTGCCCATGTGATAAAACAGTCCAGCTCCACAGAAACACACACACAGGATTACATTTCTTTATTTTGGATGAGACCGGCCCCCTCCCTCTGCATCCCTCTCTTCTTCTATAAAACATGACAGAGAATTATAACAAGAATATACTCATCTGCTACAGGCCAAGGCTTCTTACAGTGCTGATTTGAATGAGTTGGTTACAGAAATTTGGGCAAGAAGCCATGTGCCCCCCTTTAATACAGTATAAATCAGGCATGTCCAAAGTCAAATCCCTCAGACAAATTTTTCTTGGCCCTCAGGCTTCCAGGTGAACTGGCCCAAATTACCTTGAGAAGAACTTTTGACTGCAAGTTTTTTGAAAATCTACCTCGATAAGACAATTTTTAATATTTATTGTGTGGTTTTGAGGATCTTAGCATGAATAAAGGACTGATCGCTCATTCTAACATATTAAACATGCAGATATTTCAATTATTGACTGTCCTGAGCACCAGTCTATGGCCCTTGATCGGCCCCCTGCTTCGTCTTTGTTTACACATGTGGCCCTTGATGAAAAAAGTTTGGACACCCCTGGTATAAATTAATAGGAAGAGATTCCAATTCTGGGCCCCTAAAACCCTGGGGCCGCGGACAACACTGTAGTTTGTCTGTGTTGGCGTTTCATTCTGGTGGTACGTTAGAGAGATAGTTGCTGTTTGTTGTTTAAGCTAAGGTGTATTTCTTCTTCTTCTTCTTCTTCATCTTCATCTTCATCTTCATCTTCATCTTCATCTTCATCTTCTTCTTCTTCTTCTTCTTCTTCTTCTTCAAACAAAAACATATACAAGGTAAACATTCATCCATTTTCTTCCGCTTTATCCAGGGCTGGGTTGCGGAGGCAGCAGTCTGAGCAGGGACTCCCAGACTTCCCTCTCCACACACACTTCCTCCAGCTCTTCCGGGGGGATCCTGAGGTGTCCCCAGGCCAGCCCAGAGACATAGTCCCTCCAGTGTTTCCTTGGTCTTCCCCGGGGCCTCCTCCCGGCAGAAAATGCCTGGAACAGATGCCTGAGCCACCTCAGCTGCTCCTCTCAACATGAAGGAGCAGCGGCTCTACTCCGAGCTCCTCCCGTGTGACTGAGCCCCTCACCCTATCTCTAAGGGAGCACCCAACCACTCTGCAAAGGAAACTCATTTCGGCCTCTTCCGCGATCTCTTCCTTTCGGTCATTACCCAGAGCTCATGACCATAGGTGAGGGGAGGAACGTAGATTGATGGTAAATCGCATCACTGCCGACGCTGCACCAATCCGAGGTAAACATGCTCAAATTATATATATATATATATATTTACTGACAACAACTGTAAATCTTATTTATTCGTAATTACAAAAACATTGGCTATGATGGCTCATTTATTCATGTTATGATAATATGGTGTTTTGTTTTTCAATCTGAAAAGCAGAATGAGCCTCATGTGAGTCTCTCATTTGGGTTGCCAGGTTCAATGCTGAAATCCAGTTGATTTAAACCTAAAAAGCTTCTCTCTGATCTGAACCCGCACTACACTGCAAAAAAGCTTGGCCAAAATTGAAAATATAAACAGTTAAATCTATCAGAAAATGACTTAAAAGTAGTGAAATTATCTGTCCATGCAGCAAGATCATTTTACCTGACAAGTTCTCTTAAAATAAACTTCCTCTAGACTAGAATTAAGGAGTCTCAGAACTAGTAAATAGATAATAAACCTGAAAACAAGAAAAAAAAAAAAAAAAAAGAACAATCATGAATCAGTGCTAGTGCAGCCTCTGCAGCTCAGTGAATGAATTCTGGAGGTTCTGAGCTTTCAAATGAGACCTTTTCACATACTGAGAATGAAAAAAAACATGTATGTGTTCTCTAAATGCAGGTTTAAAGGTGCACTGTGTATGTTTTCTGGTGGAGGGTCCGCCATTTGCTTCTCTTCATCAAAACATTCCACAGTATGGCATTAAACGTATGCATCTCCTTGAAGACAAATTATGTGACACCACCAGGCCAAGTTACAGGTCAGATCTGTGGAGAGGGAGCCCACTCATGGTAGATACATGCTTTTCAACGTATTCCTGAGCAATAAAAACACCTGTATTTCATTCAGTCCAAGAAATAGATGACTTTATTATAGTGGAGTCAGGCGATTTAAACATTTTTATGCAATTAATTACAAGATTTTTTTAATTAATTAATTTAATTAATAACATTTTAAGAGTGTGAGAGAGAGATTGAGAGTGAGTGAGCGAGCGAGTGATCAAGCGAACAAACGAACCCACTTTGCGATTGAATTCGTCAAATTTCAAGTGGTCGCTTTGTGCATTCGTTTCCCAAATTCTACGAGCGTGGTTGGTTTGGTGGTTTGTTGGTTTGGTGGTTTGTTGGTTTGGTGGTTTGTTGGTTTGGTGGTTTGTTGGTTTGTTGGTTTGGTGGTTTGTTGGTTTGTTGGTTTGGTGGTTTGTTGGTTTGGTGGTTTGTTGGTTTGGTGGTTTGTTGGCTTGTTGGTTTGTTGTTTTGGAGGTTTGTTGGTTTGTTGGTTTGGTGGTTTGGTGGTTTGGTGGTTTGGTGGTTTGGTGGTTTGGTGGTTTGTTGAAGTGCGCTCACACTCGCTCTATCACCAGTAACGATGGAACTTGTCCGGACGTGTTTATCGTTCAAATGATCCGTCAGGCTGGAGCAGCTTCGGTGATCGGAAAATTCTTTTTGACAAAAGCTACAAATCACCGCGTTCTTGTTGATCGTCCTGTCTTCGTTCTTTTTTATAAATAAACTTGGCGTTCAAAGGCCCTGGCAGCGATTTGCTCGTCGCACGCCAAATTTAAAATGCGCATGCATTGAATTGCTGCTCATAATTAATTGCGTTCATTTTTATAACATGTTAATTTGCAGTGTAATTACTTAATCTAATTAATGTGTTAAACTGACATCCCTACTTTAATACCATACTAATTATGTGCAATATGAAATCCACGTACAATACTTATACTATATTATGTGCAATACAAAATTCATTTGAGCAGTATTACCACCTGTGAAACACTCTACTTACACCTTATTTAATCCTACCTGTACCTTTGTATTTTATTATATTTTATTACATATTTTTTTATTATGTTGTTCACTTTTTCCCCTTGTATTTTTATTGCATGCTATTAGTACGTCTTGACTATCTTAGCGAGCCAACGGCTTCTCATAATCCTAAGCATTTCATTGCATTTTTGACCTTGTGTTGATCCTGCATATGACTCTTGAATCTTGAATCTACCTTACAGAAAAGTTACTCCATAGTCACCATAAAAGTCACCATAAAGTACTCTTACATACCTTCAAGTACTCAGTAATATTAAATGAATGAATGAAATAAACACCTAAATGTTTCCGTGGTGAATACCGCCTGCTACGTCCGCTCATATTTAATCCCCGCGGTTTCACCTGAGCCTTTTTATCCCTCGCGTGTTTCCGTACCTGCTGTTAAATAAGTGTCCTGTGGAGAGAGGAAAGTCAGATTCGTGTGAAGGACTGAAATCTGAAGCGTTTAATCAGATTTGCACTGAGTCTGCTGCAGGAGGGAATGCTTTATATGAACACAAGACACCCAATATCTGTGTTTATATCAAACTGGAGAGACACAAGGAACACGGCCCACAGAAGCTCCCAGTCAAATCATGAGTCTGCGAACTGTCACGTCTGCTCAGTTTTCAGAGGACTCCATCTCCTTCATATGAATCCTGTATGAAGTTATAGGATATAAGGCATTGTATCTGATTTTTACGGTTTTAAAAAATGTGAAAAACAAAACTGGTTCATTTAAAACAGTTTGTAGTGCTCGTAAGTTATTCCTCACTTACCTTATGCATTCAGACTAGTGCTGTCAGGCAATTGAAAAAATAATCTAATTAATTACAGGATGTGTAATTAATTCATCTAATTAATTGCATTTTGTGTGAGAGAGATTGAGAGAGATTGTTAGTGAGTGAGCGAGCGATTGATCGAGCGAGGAAACGAATGAACCCATTTTGCGATTGACTTTATTAGTTTTCCAAGTGGTAAAAGGAGAAATTCAGTTTGTCTACGGGACAAAGTTTATTTGGTCGAAGACGTTTCGGAGCTCATTCAAGCTACTTCGTCAGTTCTGGTTAGAGTGCCGGTGGACACTGCTTATATCTGCCTGAAGGGAGGAGCTAACTACACTGAAATTACTCTGAAACTATCCCACCTCGTTGTTTTCATTTTCTCTCTGGGGCAGACCCGGGCATTTCAAGGCCCAGGGGCCAAATATGGCCCACAAGCCGACTCTGACTGGCTCGCGAAAGGTTGCTTGGAATTAAGAAAATAAAACCTACTTTCACAGTTGTACATAATGCATTTGTACTGATGATCATCTGTCGGTGCTTCACATCTTCACCTCAAACATGAACCTGACTTTGATGCACTTGTTAAAGCTCAACAGAGGCGAGATTTCTCTCACTGATCAAGAAAAAAAAAACACTAAACATGCTAACTTTGACTTTTTTTCTACACAGTTTGGCAGTTGGACAAAAAAAATTGTGACATATCTTGTATTATAATATTTGGCAAACAAAGACATTGTGGTGTCTTAATACAAAGTTAAGAAAGTTAAACTCAGAAAGCATTGTGGGGTTAATGTGACTGAAAAAGAGTTACAAATGTTTCACGTTTACCATTGTTTTGAATTATTTTACTGAATAAATTCAGTTTTTGTAAAACCTCACTCTCTCATTACTTAATAATAACACAGAACTTACCAGCTTCTGTAAACAATGACATTTACTGATTTCAACATAGAAATAAAATTAATAACCAGAGTAGACTTCAAACTTTTGGCCCTCCACAATATTTTCTACTTCTCATTTGGCCCCTGGGGAAAAATAATTGCCCAATTGTTTAGCATACCCATTCAGTACCATAATGGGTGTTTTCACACCTCTGGACCTGACCTGGCCAGTCCTATAGTTTTCTTTGTTTGTTTTGATTTAGGTTTGAGAATGGAATTATACAATTGGGAGACAAATAGTGTCTGACCCCTCCATTCGTGTTCAAGGAAGGATTCTCTTTTTTGACAAAAATTTTAAAAAATCAAAAAAGAGAAAAAAAAGAAGAAGAGAATAATTAATAATTAATAAACCATCCGAAAAAGCACCACACTAAAGAGCATGATGACATAATATTGAAAATAAACAGTTTTGGTATCGGAATAGTATCGGTAACGGCAGATAGCCAAATCCAGGTATCGGAATCGGAAGTGAAAAAATGTGGATCGGTGCATCCCTAGTCTTAACACGCTCTCTGTGATTATGTTTGTATAATCTGCTGTCCTCTGTCTGATATTTAAATACAGATTTATTTTAGCACCACTCGGCTAATTCCCAACACACAATGAATGGAGCAAGTGGAACTGCAAGTATCTCAGGCTAAAAGCTGTTATGCAGATAATGTATGGCGCTGGCTGCTATACGTGACGTCCGATGGTTTTTACAAATTGCGTGAAATGAATACAAGTCAGTGAAATCCTTCCTTGGCGCCTTTTCGTTTCGTTTCCTTTTCTTCTCGGCTGTGTCCACGTTCCCACTGCCGCTCCCTCCCTCCTTCCCTTCTTTCTTCCTTTCCTCTGCCTCCTCTCCTTTGCACCTCGCCCATTTTCTGCTTCATGTTTAAAACGGTCAAAACTTCGGCCAAAACTCTCGTTACGATTTATGGTTCCCCGTCTGCCTGAGTTACGAGCTGCTGCCTGCTCTTCCTCAGACGCCCCGATCCAAGACACAAACGCACCCCGTGTACGCCAAGGTTATCTCACACGCAAAGAACACGCTATCCAGAAAGCAGATCAGATTTAAGATTAAAGTTGTTTAGTGTCCATGACCAGAATTGATTATGGATGTCATATATTTGGAATGGTCTGATATACAAGCCATTTCCTCTGCTCTTCATGTTACTCAAAAACACCAGATAAGAACAAGTCCGTGTCATGTACTGGTAGAGCTTACATCAGTTACATTAAAGAGGGGGATTTTTGTTTTACGTCTGCGGGGTATCAACTGCTAACACATCATTTATTTAGATCGCCATGTTACCTTTTATTGTTTTGAAAACGAAAATTCAAGAAAAACAAAGCCTCAGTATCGTGCATTTGTATTTTTTTTCTGTCAAAATGACGTAGTGTTTCGCTCCAAAACACTACGTCATTGCAAAGACTCTTACAGCGAACCATGAAGAGGGTTTGAACAGGAGGGAGAGATCGCTAAATTACTCAGACATGCATGGATGACATCTAAAACGTTTTCAGGCATGCATAATACCCCCTTTTTAAAAGTAAAATGTGTTTTTAGTGTTAAAAATATATTGAAAACATATTGGAAGAGCTCAAAGAGGGAGGATTTTTGTCTTTTGTGGGGTATTAACTGCTAACACAACACATATTTAGAACGCCATGCCACCTTTTATTGCTCTGAAAATGAAAAATTCTACAAAAAAGCAAAGTATTCATGTGTTTTATAAGTTTTCAGTTGTGTTTTGGTGTCTCAGTGTCATACTTTTGGATATTTATGGAGAATTGTTACAGAATCTTACAGTTAACCGTAAAGAGAGATCTCTAAATTACTCAAACATGCATAGATGACATCTAGAAAGTCTTCAGGCATGCATAATACACCCTCTTTAAAAGTAAAATGTGTTTTTAGTGTTAAAAATATATTGAAAACATATTGGAAGAGCTCAAAGAGGGGGGGATTTTTGTCTTTTCTGGGGTATTAACTGCTAACACAACACATATTTAGATCGCCATGTTACCTTTTATTGCTCTGAAAATGCAAAATTCAACAAAAAAAACAAAGTATTCATGTGTTTTATAAGTTTTCAGTTGTGTGTTTTGGTGTTTCAATATCATACTTTTGGATATTTATGGAGAATTGTTACAGAATCTTACAGTTAACCGTAAAGAGGGTTCAAACTGAGCCCGGGAGAGATCTCTAAATTAGTCAAACATGCATGGATGACATCTAAAAAGTCTTCAGGCATGCATAATGCCCCCTCTTTAAAAGTACACTGTGTAGCTTTTCTGGTTGGGGTGTCCACTAACCACCTGCTTGTCTTCATAGATACTATTGCCTTGAATATTCCACAGTAGAGCTTTACACTTACATATTTTACTTATATATTAAATTTCATGCGTGTTGAAAACATTGTTACTGTGAGCGGGGCTGCCTTTCCACAGTTCAGAGATAAATAGAGTACATTTAACGCTATGCTGTAGTACCATCCATCCATCCATTTTCTTCCGCTTATCCGGGGCCGGGTCACGGGGGCAACAGTCTAAGCAGGGACGCCCAGACTTCCTTCACCCCGGACACTTCCTCCTGGGTCTTCCCCGGGGCCTCCTCCCGGTGGGACATGCCCGGAACACCTCCCGAGGGAGGCGTCCAGGAGGCATCCGAAACAGATGCCCGAGCCACCTCAGCTGGCTCCTCTCCACGTGGAGAAGCAGCGGCTCTACTCCGAGCTCCTCCCGTGTGACTGAGCTCCTCACCCTATCTCTAAGGGAGCGCCCAGCCACTCTACGGAGGAAACTCATTTCGGCCGCTTGTATCCGCGATCTCGTCCTTTCGGTCATTACCCAGAGCTCATGACCATAGGTGAGGGTAGGAACGTAGATTGACCGGTAAATTGAGAGCTTCGCCTTTCGGCTCAGCTCCCTCTTCACCACAACGGTCCGGTACAGCGACCGCATCACTGCCGACGCTGCACCGATCCGCCTGTCAATCTCACGCTCCATCCTCCCCTCACTCGTGAACAAGACCCCGAGATACTTGAACTCCTCCACTTGAGGCAAGGACTCCCCACCCACCCAGAGAGGGCAAGCCACCTTTTTCCGGTCGAGAACCATGGCCTCGGATTTGGAAGAGCTGATCCTCATCCCAGCCGCTTCACACTCTGCTGCAAACCGCCCCAGTGCACATTGGAGGTCCCGGTTTGATGAAGCCATCCGGACAACATCATCTGCAAACAGCAGAGATGAGATCCTGTGGTTCCCAAACCGGATCTCCTCTGGCCGCTGACTGCGCCTAGAAATTCTGTCCATAAATATTATAAAATTTGTGGATCTGGAGAAGGCATTCGACTGTGCCCCTCGTGGGGTCCTGTGGAGAGTGCTCTGGGAGTACGGGGTTCGGGGCCCTTTCCTAAGGGCTGTTCGGTCCCTGTATGACCGGAGCAGGAGCTGTGTTCGCATTGCCAGTAGTAAGTCGGACCTGTTTCCGGTGCATGTTGGACTCCACCAGGGCTGCCCTTTGTGACCGGTTCTGTTCATTTATGCTGTAGTACATTCCAGGTAAAGCAAAAACATCTCCATAGAAGCAAGCAGGCTATGCACAATCTACAAGAAATGTTACATAGTGGACCTTTAGTCCCATAGATATTCATTAGCTGTCTAATTTATTACAATACAAATTAATGCAATTTCTTTAAAGGGCCACTAAACACCAAAATCACTTTTTTCTATTGATTAGCAATCAGTAGTGTAAATGGGCCTTATATTGGCATTTTAGTGCATATTTATCTGAATTTTGGGTTAAAAGCTGTGTCTCTTTAGGATCAACTACGGCCAGTATATTTGAATTTTCGGGTTGGACTAACGGCGGCCAATGAGTCAAATGCAAGGTTATTATGTGACAAGGACAGCCACCGGCGGTCTACGGGCGGTACGTGACGAGCCCCTCTCAGCCCCCCCTCAGGCCATAAAACCAACCTGAAAATTCAAATATACTGGCCGTAGATGATTCTAAAGAGACTTGTTTCATATAATTTCCCTTGTGGATCAATAAAGTCAATAAAGTTTGTCTAAGTCTAAGTGTCTAAGCCTAAGGCTGTGCACCATTTCTCTGTCTTACTCCTTCGTTTTACCCCTACCCCTTGGTTTTGTGCGTTCATGTGAGGGCAAGGGGTGTCCTGATTCTAATTTTGATCAAGGGCTCGGGCCATGACACCCCTTGAAATGAAGTAAGCTCTCGACCAGACTTTAAACAAAGGGGTATGCCTACAAGCTCAGGCAGGTTTTTGAATCAGGATGGCAGCGTCACATCGACCAGCCAAGGAGTCTCATAAATGTATTTTCAGCAGTTGCAATTATCGATTAGCAGTTTAGCAGGTTTACAATTATGACGCTTATGTTCTACGTAGGGCTGCTCGATTATGGAAAAAATCATAATCACGATTATCTCAGTCAATATTGAAATCACGATTATTCAAACTATTTTTTTGAATATCCCCTACCTACATACACACACACACATGCACACACACACACAAAGTGGGCTACTTTCCTCTTAAACATTTATTCTTCTTCTGTCTTATTCTACAGATTGCCCTAAACTTAATAAAATACAACCTAACAAATATAAACATAAAATAGCCTGGTGCTATGATATCCACACAGGCACACATACACACACACACACACACACACACACACACACACACACACACACACACAAACAAAACGTTATCACACACAGCTATTCCTCACTTTCCTCTCACAGATTTCTCCTCAGTACAATACAATACAATACAATATAATATATTATCATATAATATAATATAATATAATATAATATAATATAATATAATATATTATAATATAATATAATATAATATAATATAATATAATATAATATAATATAATATAATAAATATAACATAATATAATTAATATAATATAATATAGGCCTAATATAATAATATAATAATAGCGCTAAAATAGAATAGTGATATGACAAACAAACATTTCATGACATGACTTACCAAAAGCAAAGATGAGATACTGTCCAGCAAATCCGAAAGAGCTCCCAGATGAAGTGTTGTCCAGGATAAGTAATTCACGTAGTCTTATCCTCTATTGAAAATGCCGATCGCATATCTCTACAAAGTCCCATGTAAAGTGTGTCTTTGTACGTTGTATTCATATTAAATACCACGGAGGGTGAACGATCGATTTAAAAGTGATTAAATGTTGCATTATACTAACTTCGTTTACTATTGTCTTCTGTAGTTTCCGTGTTCTTGGCTTCATATGCGAGCGTGTGCGTTCTTGGTAGGAGCTCGTGCTGTCATTGGTGGTGACAGCATTGTGGTAGCAACTCCTGTCATGTGATTGGTCAATTCCTGGTAGTAAACTAGTGTGAGCTCAACTCGCAGCCGGCCGCAGGCGCCAGTAAGTCTGCGCTGCACATTGACCCGCATGGAAGGGAATGTATTGCGCGTGCGTGTCCCTCTCGACCGAGAAATGAAAAAATAATCGTTTGGACTCGATTATATGAATTTTGAGATCGGTTGACACCAAAATCGAAATTGTGATCAAAATTTGATTAATTGCACAGCCCAAGTTCTACGTTACTTTTAGTGAACTGTTGTTGCGGTTTTAATTGTAGTGATGTCTGTTTAACTGATGTTATCATTTTCATCAAACTTTCATGTATAAACAAGCTAGTTTTTTGTCAAGCTGAGGTGCCCGATAATCCTTGACATTTGTTTACGTTTGTTTGCGTCAATTGTTGTCGCCTCTGTAGACGTAGCAGCCAGGTAGAGGCGAAGGATGATGACGCAAACGGTTACTGAGTGGTGTCCCATTTCTTAGGGGAACATTAGTACCCCGAGCCCTCTCAGCTCGGTATCGAGGGGCAAGACAGAGTAATGGAATGCAGCCTTAGTCTAAGCTCTGCCTGCACCTGGCACTGCGATGTACCGCTGTGTCTGGAGAAAAGGAAAACGGCATGATCCGAGCACAAATGTTCGTGTTTCAAAGTCTGGAACGCACAGGTCTGCACCTTGTTGGATTGTTGTGGCTGTCGGTCGGCTGTCAATCATTGCTCCAGGGCGCGCTCCAAACACCAACCCCACCCTGGAGGATTTTTCAGATTTTGCTTATGGACAGAGTGAAGCTTCGGAAGGGTGTTTAATGGCTCTTTAACCTGCTGGTGCACTGTTAAATGCAGTTATCTTTTGTGGTTGACCAACTCAAAAACAAAACAAATGTAATAGAAAGAGTTTTTGGGCTCCATACAAAACAATAGTGGACTTGTCTAAGCCTTGTTGTCAAGAATTTCAATTGAATTTCTTGCATTATAAGCTTTGACTATTGTGCCAATGAAAACATGTTTGCAAAATATACTGTATTAAAGGGTCTGTACTTGTTTTCCTCAATGTATTTGTGTATTCTGTGCCACAGTACAGATATATTGCACCTCTTGAGGTCAAAATAACTCTGCTGCTTAATGTTTTACTGTCTGATAATCAGGAAGTGTGTGTTAGCATGCTAATTGTTCTCTTTATTGACCAAAACTCTTCTCTGGTCTCTGAGAGTTGTGAAAAGTGCTTATAAACTCATGAATAATTAAGCTGCTCTGAATGCGTAAGGTAAGTGAGGAATAACTCTGGACCACTGCAAACTGTTTAAAGCTGCACTGCGTAACTTTATAGTGGGGGTCCGCTACCATGAGATGTTAATGCTTTTCCTGCATTATGTTCCTCACTATGGCATTAAACGTAACCATCTTGCATTTAATCAACTACAGGTGTATTTGTTGCTGAGAAAGACGCCTTTAAACACATGCATTCTTACTGTTAGTGGGGTCGCCGCTTCATAGAGCTGACCTGTAACTTGGCCTAGTGGTGTCACCTGCTTGTTTCCACTGAGATAGATATGTATAATCTCATACCGTGTAATAGGGATGGGACAAGACACAGTTTAAACAAAACAAGATGAGACGAGATACGAGATTGGGTTGATGAGAACGAGACAAGACGAGATTATAACATAATTCCTTCAAGGAGAAAACAATCCCGCACTCCGTCTTACTTGCAAAATGAGAAGTTTATTAAGACATGCAACGTTTCGGCCCATTTTGCAAGTAAGATGGAGTGCGGGATTGTTTTCTCCTTGTGTGTTCTGGGTCTGCTCCCTCGCCTCCAACGCACCCGTCTGAAGAGATTGAAGTGCGAAGTTCTCAGTTTTAACATAATTCCTTCAAGATTCAGGCTACGTTTATATGATGACGGTCTGAACAGAAGACACAAAAGTGGTGCCGCGTCTTCACTTTTTATTCTGCGTTTTCGGGAGGAAATCTACGTGCATACGGTGACGCAAAAGTGTGTGGAATTGGATTGGATATCCATGCCAGGCGGCTAGGTGGTGCTGTGATACATTATCACTATGTCCGCGCGCATGCGTAGAATCTTCCTTCTTCTCATCTGCACTGCGAAAAGCAAAACAAAACATGGCTACCGGTAGCAAAAACAAAATTGTGCGGTCAGATGAAGAAGTTCAACTATTGCTTCAGACCACGTTAGACTACAAAGCAACGAAGGCGCAACAAGGTGTGGACTGGGAGTCTTGCCAAACAAAGTACACTGATATATGGACCAATTTGACGTAAAGACGTACGTGACGTCAGCAGATTTGACCAGAGTTTTGCGCCTTGGGCAGTGTAAACGAAAACGCTACGGCGGAGCGTATTCAAGTTTTCCACTCTGGAGGGCGGTTTCGGTTTTTTGCATTTTTAAGCCTCCAAAACGCCGTCACCGTCTAAACGAAAGGCACTCCCAGTAAAATATTTTGTTGTTTTTACCCGTAAGCGTTCTCGTGTAAACAGGCCCTCAGTTTCCAGTTTGTACCTCACAATTTTTTATTTATTTGATACAATATTTTCCATTCAGGCACCACTTTTTGGAACTGTCAGAGATGTAACTCACCAAAACGTAACCACTCGAGAGTCTATTTTTGGTCGATTTTTACTCGAGAGTCTATTTTTGGTCTATTTTTAAATTATTTTTGAGCTATTATTTATGATCTTGTTTTATTGCATGCTACATTTTCCTGCTGTTATTGATCTGTGCGTTGCAACACTGGAATTTTCCCACTGTGGGACTAATAAAGACATATCTTATCTTATCTTTTTTTGCCCAATCCAAATGTAAACGTTGGATCTTGAAATCTCACCGGATCATTTTCGTCATTTTCGATGTTGTTGTGGCAATTTTGTTTCGCGAGATCTTGTGACACGAAGTTTTGTTTTTCACATTTTTAAGACAGTAAAAATCAAATACCGCACTTTAACGTTGCTCTTTTCTTGTCCCTCTGTGCTCTGTATAAACCCAGGGCTGCTGTGCATTTGAGCTTGTTTTCTGCCCGGCCCAAAGTGGATTATAAAATTGGCTTGGAGCGAGCGTAAAATCAAATCTACAATCCCCCTGCTTCCCTCTGTGAATACAACCCAGAGACCTCAGAGCTGGACCGCATCTCTGTGAACTTTGACCCCTCAGCGCCAGGGTAAACTTCTACATCTCGGACGTGCAAATTTGACAAACTTTCCGTATTTTTCTTGGTTAGATTTCAGCCGCTGCTTCCTATGAACAATGTTAATGATTGAAAAGCATGCTCCAGAAAAATCCATGCACCATTTACGAGGCTGTCCCCTGGTCTCTGCTCACGGCTCACGTTTCAGACCCCAGTACAGACCTGGACAAACCCACTACTGATGTGCACAGAAGGAATTACTGGAAAATAAACACACAATTAAGATTAAATAGTTGCATAATTAAATAGAAATCAATCACGAAGACTTGACGTTAATTTTTTAGCGCTCTCAAAGCCAATTGGTGATTTAATACTGTAAGGCCAAGAGCTAAAATTGCATTTTGATGGTCGACCATGTTTCTTTATTTAACCTTTATTTCATCTCAAAGAATCATGATGTCATCAAAGCTGTTTACTTTATCGCCTTATTTTCTTTAAAGGTGCATTGTGTAACTTTTCTAGAAGAGATTTTATTGTTTCCCCTGTGGACCCACCACCCGCGGGAGGATTCATGGGGCTGGTGCATTGTGTTTGGGCAGCAGATCTGCAGAAATGGAAAAGCGGAAGAAGATGGATGGATGGATAGATTTTATTGTTTTGCCCAGAATGCCCCATAGTTCAGCTTTTTCTAAATAAAAGTTCAAAGTTCAAAGTCAGCTTTATTGTCAAAAACCATATGTACAGGTTGCACACACAGGATTTGAAATTGCAGCGCCCCCTAGGCCCACAGTGAACATAAAACATCTGATAAACAAGACAATAAACACCATGACTAAAACATCACATATACCCAGTAGTCGAGTTGTAAAATGAAACCGGGGGGAGGGGGATGGTGAAATTTTTCATTTATGTGACATATTTTCCAGTGTGACACACACACACACACACACACACACACACACACACACACACACACACACACACACACACACACACACACACACACACACCTTAGTCCTGGTTTAGACCTGGTTTAGACCTGGTTTAGACCTGGTTTAGACCTGGTTTAGTCCTGGTTTAGTCCCGGTTTAGACCCGGTCCCCTGCTGTCAGCTAATATGTCCCTTTGATGCAGAAATAATATGATAATGTAACTCACACCATAAGAACACGGTCAGCTCCGTAGTTTGCGGTGTTGTTCGATAATTCGCGTGTCCACGTGTATGTGCGTGGAAACCGACATAATCATCCCGAGTCCCGAGGCGAGAGTTCCTTCTTACGTAGCATTAAAGTAGCGTACATATTAACGGGGCTCGCTCACAGCTGATCGGCGAACAGGCGCAAACACAACAACGCTAATCATCATGATTGGCGGGAGCGCGATTCGTGGGTATGCTGCAACATGATTGGAAGCCGGAGCGCAGTTCGGCCTATGATTGGCTCTTGGAACTGGCCACGATTCATGTAGGTCACCTATTTTGTGAGTAGGCTTGCCTCTCAATAGATCTGACAGGTAACTTGGCAGAGCGGCGTCATTCTCTCTTCTCCTTGGAGATAAAAACAAGTTTAATGCCAAGTTGTGGAACATTCCAGGCAAAGCAGCAACATCTCTGTGGATACTGAAGGTGACGATCTTTACAAGGAACACGATGTATCTTTAAACAGCTCAGGTTTTTCTGATCTATGTTAAAACACCCTGTTCCACCTTGTGATGTCATGCAGTGATACAGGAAGTGCCCCAGTCTGTTTTAGGGTTAGGGTTAACTCCATACCCCTTCACTAAAATCACTGGGAGGATTTCAGCCCTGGAATCGCCAATCTTTACTGAACAAAAGGTAAAAGGTAGCTGTTAACGTGAAAACTACCACTATGTGACATCACAAGGTGGAACACAGCATTTTGAGCTTTGAAAATGTAGACAGACTAATAATAAAATGAATAGAATAGAATTCATATGTACTATTTACACCATAATGAGACTGAAAGCATCTCACTTCAGTGCAGACATTTAAGTAGGATATTTACAACACAGTATAGAAAAAATAGTGCAAAAAGATTCAAATAAAATAGTGCAAAAAAGAAAAAAATAGTGCAAAATAAAGTCCTCTACAGCTGGTGCTACACATTAGTTACCAGGTTATTGCAAGTCTTGCTCAAATATTGCAGTAGGGGTGACACATACAACCATATACACACACATATATGCACACACATATATATATACACACACATAGTACACACACACATATATACACACACATATACACACACACACACACACACACACGCACACATATACACACACATATATACACACATATATATACACACACATATACTGTATACACACATATATATACTAGAGATGTGTGGATGGGCTTTTTTTCTATCCGCAACCGCAGGAAAAAAAAGTCATCCATCCGCTGTCCATTTGCACGCATGTTTTTTCAGGAATTTTCAAAACAGCGTCCGTCCGTCATCTGCCAACTTATGATAATTCCAAAATTCTCTGCACTGCACAACCCCATAACGTGCATTTAAAAAAAAAAATTTGGTTGTTCAACCGCCACCCGCTCGAATTTAATTTAAAACATTTTTTTTTGTCACGTCATCCACCCGCTCCGCGGTTTAGCTGCAGTGCCCGCGGCTGTAACCGCCATCCGCGCATCTCTAATATATACACACATATATACACACACATATATATATACACACACACATATATACACACACACACATCCGATCCGACATCATGACCAGTGCACAGGTGCGCCCCAGACTGCCCACAATAAAAGGCCACCCCGAAATGTGCATTTTTTTTTGCTTTACAGTGAACCCTCGTTTATCGCGGGGGTTAGGTTCCAGAAATAGCCCGCAATAAGTGAAATCCGCGAAGTAGGACAATTTTATATTTTACAATTATTCTACATGTTTTAAGGCTGAAAACGCTTCACCAGACACATTATACACCTTTCTGAGACTGGTATTAACATTTTTCTCTTGTTTAAACACTCAAACTTTTGTAGATTTTCATTAAAATATATTAATAGTGGGGGGGGGCACGTGACACGCGGACACGTGCGCGCGGACACGTGCGCGCGGACACGTGCGCGCGGACACGTGTGTTTGTTTTGGTACCACATATCCATGCCATGTGCGAAAGTCGAGTGGAAAGCGACCTGGATATCATTTTGGGCAAGACTCAAGCCAATGCTAACAGTGCCAAACCGCTAACAGACGCCTCTGAGCACCAGTCCTCACCACAAGACCAGGTAAGACCAACCTGCGCTCACAAGAGTTGGTTGCATTTCACCCCGGCTCCAAAATCAGACCGCTATCAATGCGTCGCCAATACTCCACAGCTCTCTAGGACGGGGTCGGGTTCGTTCTCTCAGCGTGACGGGGAAGAGCCACTGTCTCCTCTGTGCGCGCGAGTGTCCTCCCCCCGCTGCGGGCTCCCTCGAATGCGGCTCTCCCCGCTGCGGCTCCCCGGACGCCGCGCGGCCAGGCGCCAGGCCCGTCCATGTTGATTCTTGGCTCTTCCATGGTCCGGCTCGCACTCAGTCTCTTCCATGGCTCGTGCAAGTAAACAAAGGCCACACCTCCTGTCACCCAGGCGCTCTCGTGAAGGACATCTGAGACTCTGTCCCTACCATCCCTGGTCTAGACCTGGTTTAGTCCTGGTTTAGACCTGCTTTAGACCTGGTTTAGTCCTGGTCTAGTCTCTTAGCTAATCAGGGCGCAGGACAGAATGTTACACTGTAAAAAAAAAGTTACACTATAAAAAAAATTGAAAAAAAAAAAAAAAATTGGAAAAAAAAATCCGCGAAACAGCGAGGCCGCGAAGAGTGAACCGCGATACAGCGAGGGTTCACTGTATTGGGGGTCTGGGGACTCAGAACCAGTCAGTATCTGGTGTGACCACCATTTGCCTCATGCAGTGCAACACATCTTCTTCGCATAGAGTTTATCAGATTGTCAATTGTGGCCTGTGGAATGTTGGTCCACTCCTCTTCAATGGCTGTTATGGATGAAGAACACAGGTGCATTTTATTGATGGCATTTTGAATGCACAGAGATACCGTGATGAGATCCTGAGGCCCATTGTTGTGCCATACATCCATGAACATCACCTCATGTTTCAGCAAGATAATGCACGGCCCTATGTTGCAAGGATCTGTACACAATTCTTGGAAGCTGAAAATGTCCCAATTCTTTCATGGCCAGCATACTCACCGGACATGTCACCCATTGAGCATGTTTGGGATGTGCTTGACCGGCGTATACGACAGCGTGTACCAGCTCCCACTAATATCCAGCAACTTCGCACAGCCATTGAAGAGGAATGGACCAACATTCCACAGGCCACAATTGACAATCTGATAAACTCTATGCGAAGAAGATGTGTTGCACTGCATGAGGCAAATGGTGGTCACACCAGATACTGACTGGTTCTGAGTCCCCAGACCCCCAATAAAGCAAAAAAATAAATAAAAAAAATGTACATTTCAGGGTGGCCTTTTATTGTGGGCAGTCTGGGGCGCACCTGTGCACTGGTCATGATGTCGGATCGACATCTTGATGTGGCGCACCTGTGAGGTGGGGTGGATTGTCTCGGCGGGGCAGAGGTGCTCGCTGTCACACATTTGGACAGATTTGTGAACAATGTTTGAGAGAAATGGTAGTGTTGTGGATCTGGAGTGAATTTTGGATCTTTGGGTCCATCTCAGGAAAAATGGAGGCAAAAACAAAAGTGTTGCGTTTATATTTTTGTTGAGTATATATATATATATACACACACACACACACACACACACACACACACACACACACACACACACACACACACACACACACACACACACACACACACACATATATATATATATATATATATATATATATATATATACACACACATACATATATACACACATATATAGATGTTACACAAAACTGTATTAGATGTTGTCTACAAGTTATAGCACTGTGTTAAGTATTGCACCACAGGATATTGCTCTGTAATTAGGTATTGCACAACAACAGGTGGATATGCTACAAAAACCTAGCCTGGGAATTCCCAGGCCGCTTCCGTTCGTTTCGAACTGGAAGGCGGCCTGGAAACTCGTCCAAGCGAGAGTCCCAGATTTAGGGCCCCAATCAGAGAGCGGGGGAGGTGTGGCAAGACGGTGACGCATACTACATGACAAACGGAAGCTTGTAGTTTGAACTGACAACTGACATGTTTGGCTATGGACTTACGTATACGCTCAATGATAGACATTCATAACGCCCAATAAACGGCCGTTGGCAATCGCTAACCACACCTCCGCTACGGGATTTTTCGAAGTGAGTTTCCAGACCCATATCTCACTTGTGATATGGTCAGGTGTTAACCAGACTAACAAAAACCCAGTTTAAGACATTACACAGTAATAAATATTGCCCAGGTGGATATGCTACAAAAACTATATTATTACACTGTAATAAATAAAAATATTGTCCACAATATGATTGCACCGTGTTAAGAAATCGCACAACCGGTGGATGGGAGGAGAATGGGGGAGTATGGGGTGAGTCAGTGTATGTGAGTGTTCAAGGTGGTTATGGCCCTTGACAAGAAGCTGTTTTTGAGTCTGTTGGTCCTATTTAAAAAAATCCTAATATCCTAAAATCCTAATAAAGGATTACTCAAACGTGTGAATGAAACAAAACCCAGCTGAGGCATGTTTTTCATAAGGCAGCAACATTATAACATGGTTTAATTCTTACAAGTCAGTTCTGTGTAATACGTGCCCTTTAAATCTGTATTCTGTGTTAAATATAGCCGCCATATATAAAGAAACTCCATACCCTGTTAGCATTGTCTCCCAGTTTAGCCCTGTCTCCTGTGGTCCCGTAGTTAAACATGAGACTGTGAGCCTCTGTGTTTGGAGTCGTGTAGAGCTCGCTGTTCTTTTCAACCGGCCACGACTGTCTCTGCATATTTTCATGGCCAAAATGTTATCACGTATTTACTGAGGAGGTGAGCCCTGACCTATCTCCCCCTCGATTCCCTTTCCAAACACGATTACAAAACCCGCAGAAACCAGTCTCCCTCCTCTGTATTGTGTGGCACGCGCTCAGTTGACGTTTGAGGCCCATTATTTAAACCTGGCGTCGGTCTTTATCGTTCCTGATTGGGCTAAAGGGTTTTTCTAGCACAGATAAAGCTCCCCGTATGACTATCAAATGCAGTTTGATACTAAAGATTGAGTTTCATTGTGCGTGCTATGAAGACGAGAGGAGGTTTAGCTTTTCAAAATGTGTTTAATGCATTCTGGGAAAATGATTATTGCTCGCCTCACAGCAAGATGGTTCCATGTTCGATTCCCAAAACATATGTGGTCTACCTGGGTGGAGTTTGCATGTTCTCTCTGTGTCTAGTGGGATTTCCATTGGTGGTCTTGTTTAAACGGACTTCTACACCATTTTGTACTGTTTATTTAAGTATTTTTTATGTTATTGGTGTGAAGGAGCCAAGTACTGAAGTAAAAAAAAAACAAAAAGCAAGAGTAAAAAATAGGATAGGGAATCAAACCTACAACCTCAACAATAAGAACCTTTAGTGCATCTTCATGTCGTGCTTTTCTGAGGTCCCTAAATCACCCAAATGAAAGGTGGATTGTGTAGTTTAATGCCATACCATGGGGCATTACAGACAAAGCAATAACGTCACCATGGAGACAGACACATCACCAAAAAAGATACATAGTGTGTTTTTTTTAAGATCAAGCTCATCCCTGAAGCAGCAGATATTATGGGGATGTGGGTACCGTCGATGCAACCGATGATCTGGGGGATGTGGAACTTCTGCTCGAATCGGCTTGCTATTGCGATAGCTTCGTCTGCAGTGGGCATTCTAATGATGTCTTTAATGACAGACGACACCATCCCACGGTAGAACAAGTAAACAAGCATTTTCACCGTGGACTTGCTTACCATAACTAGTAGTTATGTAGTAGTTATAGGCTAGTTGCGCAGAGTACCATAACCTGGTACTCTGCGCAACTAGCCAGTTTGTACAGAACAATGGCAACTCTCATTGGAAGCGGTGTAGGTGCCCGAACGGTGACGTGTTCAGGCTTCATAACTTCTGACATCAACCCACACAACTTATCAAAGGTCTTCCGGGTCATTCGAAAGTTGCCCCTTCTCGTTGTCCTCGATTTCTTGTAATATCAAACGCCGACAGCACAGTTCGTGTCGTATCAAAGAAACCAAAAACGCTGTTTTTTCGTTCATACGAACTTCCAAACACAGCAGAATGCAGAACACGTACACCAATGCTGCTCCGTCAAACTCCTCGAGCGCCATCTTTGTATACCGCCACATAGTTTGTTGTGTTTTTATTGAGTAGCCATCACCCGGAAGTAGTTGGACCACAGCTCCACATAGTGTAGCAGAGCCGGCCATGTCACTGACCATTATCCGATTTCACGAGTTTCATGTGCACTTGGATTTTAGGACAGACCACCTGCCGAGTAACAGGAACGGATTTGGAGAAATCCAATCCGATCCTACCATGTGATTGCATTGTGATTGAGTATTTTAGCCTGATTTTAAGTGCTTGGAAATCAAATTTTAATGTGATTTTAATGTTTTTTCTCACAAGGAGAAAACAATCCCGCACTCCGTCTTCCTTGCAAAATGAGAAGTTTATTAAGACATGCAACGTTTCGGCCAGTGCTAAGATATCCAGTGGTATTTGTAGATTCAAATCCATGCTGTACCATTAAACTTTGAGGGGAGTGGAGGTGCGGTGGACATAAAGATAAATGTTTAATATAAAAAACAACATGAGCTTGTCTGAGTCAACACCATTCTGTCTGCACCCAGAGCAAAATAACACTAAAGGTTTATGTTTGACTCATGGTTAGACTTGCAGTATTATGTATTCGACCTGAACGGGGGTCAATATCATTTAAATTCTGCACAACATTTACCTTATTCATGTTTAGACGTTCCGTATTACACAAAATGGACTGTTGAAAGCTTTGAGCCATGTTATAATTATTTACCTCACCAAACACATGCCTGGTTTGTGTTTTGTTTCATTCACACACGTTTGAGTAATCTTTTATTCTCAGCCTAAACATGCAGGATTTATGTGTTAAACATTTGTGAATGAAACAAAACACAACTCCAGGTTTGTGACGAGGAAACAGGAAACTGCATTATAACATAGATCAGAAAATAATGAAATATGGAACCTTTAATGAAACAAACTGCTATTGTCTGCTTGTTGTAGGTGCACTATTTTTTTGGTCGAGGAACCATCACCTACTTGTGTCCACGGAGATGTTCATCTTTGCCTGGAATGTTTCATAATGTGGCATTAAATGTACCTGAACCTGCTTTTTTCCCATGTATTTGAGCAAAATTTGTCCTAGGCCCCATTTACACATACACTGGTATTTTTTTAAAAACTGAGACATTTCCCTTTGTTTGTACCCATCTTTTAGAGGCCAACAGTGAATTCACCTCTGAAAATGAAAGAGAACGCTCTGAAAGCCAATCAGAATCACACTTTTGGTGCATCAGCTGCCCAACTCCGTTTATCTCACTTTACACGCAAACGCAAAACTGTAGTTTTCCAGAATCTCCACTCTAGCCGGAGTTTTTAGAAAGAAGAAGTGACTTTATTGATCTCACACAGGAGAAATTCTTCTCTGCATTTAACCCATCCTGTTATTAGGAGCAGTGGGCAGCACATGACTGCGCCCGGGGACCATCTCCATGATCTTCTTGCTTCGGCTTGGTCAGGACCTCAGCTGGAGGATTTTGGTGCGTGTTTTGGGTTGATGGGGGAAACCGGAGTGCCCGGAGGAAACCCACCCAGACATGGGAAGAACATGCAAACTCCACACAGAAAGGCTTGGGTGACCCGGGGATCGAACCCGGAACCTTCTTGCTGTGAAGCATGAGCCGTAATCACTCAGCCACCGTGCCGCCAAAGAAAGATTTGTTTTCAGAGGCGAATTCACCGTTTGCATGTAAAAGATGGGTTCAAACGAAAGGAAACCTCTCTGTTTTTAAAATTACCAGTCTACGTGTAAACGGGGCCTTACTCCAATACAGATATAAGATAGGATAAGATAATCCTTTATTTGTCCCACAATGGGGAAATTCCAGTGTCACAACGCAAGTTTCAGAAACAGTAGGAAAATATGAGCATGCATCAAAATTAAGATAAATAATAATAAGTATGTATATGACCAGTTCTTGAGGTCAAAATAAGTGTTGCATATTGTCTTCATCTCATTATAAAGTGTTTCATTGTCCGATGATCAGAAAGTGCACTGTTAGCATGATAGTTGCTTCTGAGAGTTGTGGAAAGTGAATAATTAGGACACTCTGAATGCCTAAGGGGTAACTTTGGACCACTGCTAACTGTTTTAAATGAACTTCTATTTTCCACACACTATTCTATGCCCTTGACGTTGGATGGAAAATGGAGTGCATTGCTCAAAGACACAATGGCAACATTGAATTGAATCATTATAGGGATGTAATGATATCCAAATCTCTCAGAATGATACTTTATTGAGATATTTTGTGGTACTTTTTCTTTTTAAAAGGCCTTGACAAGCCTTTGGTACTGTTATAATGGAAAGAATTACTACTTAAAAGTGCTTATAACAGCTCTTTCTTCATGTAGTCCGCACTGGAGCAGAGCAAAGGATCATGTATTTCTATGTACCACCTGGACCACCTGGGGCTTCAGACCTCACTGTGTAACTGGCTGCTGGACTTCCTCAGTGAGAGGCCACAGGCAGTGACACCTCGAGCTGCATTAGCCTGAGCACAGGAGCACCTCAGGGCTGTAATGGTAAATGGTCACATCTTTATATAGCGCTTTTCCACCTTCAAGGCACCCAAAGCTCTTTAAAACAAGGAACCACTCACCCATTCACACACTAGTGTACGCAGACACTGGGGGTGAGGTGGGTTAAGTGTCTTGCCCCAGGACACAATGGCAGCATTCATCTGTGGGAGCTGGAATCATACCTGCCAACCTGTGGGTCAGTGGATGTGACCGCTCAACCACTGATGTTTCTTATGTCAAGAGCGGCCGCCCCAAGCTGTGTGCTTCTCTGACGACTCGGCCATTGTGGGCTGTGTGTCTGAGGGGAACGAGCTGGAGTACCAAACGGTCATCAGTGACTTTGTGGACTGGTATGGGCGAAACCACCTGAGCCTTAACGCCAGTAAGACAAAGGAGCTGGTGATCGACTTCAGGAGGAGACCACTACCACACTCACCGGTGAACATCCAGGGGCAGGACATAGAGACTGTAGACAGTTTTAAGTACCTGGGTGTTCACCTCAACAATAAACTGGACTGGTCCCACAACACCGACGCCCTGTACAAGAAGGGCCAAAGTCGCCTCCACCTCCTGAGGAGACTGAGGTCCTTTGGAGTGAGCAGGCCTCTGCTCAAGACTTTTTATGACTCTGTGGTGGCCTCTGCTCTCCTCTACGCTGTCGTCTGCTGGGCCCCGAGCAGCACAGAACGGGACAGGAAAAGACTTAATAAGTTGGTCAGGAGGGCCAGCTCTGTTCTGGGCTGTCCTCTGGACTCTGTAGAGGAGGTGGCTGAGAGGAGGGTGCTGGACAAACTTACGTCCATCATGGACGACACCTCTCACCCTCTGCACCGGACTGTAGAGGAGCTGAGCAGCTCCTTCAGCAGCCGACTGAGGCACCCCCAGTGCAAGAAGGAGAGTTACCGCAGATCCTTCATCCCCACCGCCATCAGACTGTACAACTCCACTGTATAGTCCAAACGTGCAATTTTAATTTACATTCTTCTTATTATTATTTGCTTATTTTATTATTATTATTTATTTGTCTGCATGCGCTTTTTTGTTCTAACTTTCTTTTGCACTAAACTGCCTGGAGCTAATGTGGCAAGTGAATTTCTCCTGTGTGAGATCAAGTCTTATCTTATCTTATATTGTGAGGGCCCATTAAATGATTGTATTTTATTTATTGTTACATCCTTAATCATTCATATTTCTTATCTTATATGGATATCTTAATTGATATTGTATTATATATTTTATTACTTATTTTTCTATTTTATTCTGATTTGTACATATACATTTATTTGTATTTATTTATTTATTTATAATGACGTCTCATTTGACACTGGTCTCTTGCTCTTTTTTTTGCTATCCCATCTATTTTTGTTAATAATAATAATAATAATAATAATAATAATAATAATAATAATAATAATAATAATAATAATAATAATAATAATAATAATACATTTTATTTATTAGGCACCTTTCTGGACACTCAAGGTCGCCTTACAACAAGTATAATATACATTATAGCCAGTTAAAAGCAGTTAAAAGCAACAGTTAAAATACAGTTAAAACAAACAGTAAAATATTTAAAACATTTAAAACATTTAAAAGGACAGTGCAGTTATGGTTGGAGTGAAAATGCCAGTCTGAACAGATGAGTTTTGAGTTTGGTTTTGAAGTTTGGGAGTGTGTCAGTGTTGCGGAGGTCAGGAGGGAGAGAGTTCCAGAGCTGTTATTATATTTGATGAGTGAGCGACTGTACCCAAACAATTTCACTTGTGGATCAATAAAGTTTGTCCAAGTCTAAGTCTTATATTTACATTTATTTAACCAGGAAGTCTCTAAGAATGCCCCCCCCCCCATAGTACCTAAAGTGGTACAGGGAGGACGTGCAAACTCTACAGAGAAAGGACACACAGTTTGGGACTCAAACCCAGGACCTTTTCGTTGTGAGGCTATAGCCCTAACCACTGCACCGGCATATTGTCGAAGAAAACTCAAATATTAGCAAAAACAATTCACATTCTTCTGTATTTTCAGGTCACAGGTCAGCGCCGGTTGTGGGTCATGTCTCGTTGCCATGGCTCCGGGGCTGCGGCGGAGTTGATCAGTAACTGGCCGATAAAACGGGACCAGGGTTCGAGTCTTAAAGCAGAGCGAGCGTGGACTTCAGCCCCCCCGCCGCCTCACTCCGCTCTTATATAAATGTGCACACGCACCAGCACACTCCAACCAGACCTGAGCTTATTATGTAAGTGTGAACGAAGGAGTGGAGACAGAGACGGAGGGAGAGAGACACACGGAGATAAGGAGAGAGAGAAAGGCAATGAGAGAGAGACTGAATGAGAGGAGAGCAAGAGAGAGAGAGAGAGAGGGATAGAGAGAGAGGGAGGGAGGCAAGGAGAGAGAGAGAGAGATAAGGAGAGAGACAAAGGCAATGAGAGAGAGACTGAATGAGAGGAGAGCAAGAGAGAGAGCGATAGAGAGAGAGAGAGAGAGGGTGGGAGAGAGAGAGAGCAGGAAAGAAGCAAAGAGAGAGAGACAAAGACAGAGAGGGAGGGAGGCAATGAGAGAGAGACTGAATGAGAGGAGAGCAAGAGAGAGAGAGAGAGAGAGAGAGAGAGAGAGAGGGTGGGAGAGAGAGAGCAGAGAAAAAAGCAAGGAGAGAGCGACAGAGAGACAGAGAGACAAAGAGAGAGAGGGAGGGAGGCAATGAGAGAGAGACTGAATGAGAGGAGCGCAAGAGAGAGAGAGAGAGAGAGGGAGGGAGGCAATGAGAGAGAGACTGAATGAGAGAGAGACAAAGATAGAGAGGGAAGGAGGCAATGAGAGAGAGAGTGAATGAGAGGAGAGCAAGAGAGAGAGGGTGGGAGAGAGATAGAGCGGGGAAAGAAGCAAGGAGAGAGAGACTGAATGAGAGGAGAGAGAGAGAGAGAGAGAGAGAGAGAGAGCGATAGAGAGAGGGAGGGAGGCAAGGAGAGAGAGAGAGCTAAGGAGAGAGACAAAGGCAATGAGAGAGAGACTGAATTAGAGGAGAGCAAGAGAGAGAGAGAGGGTGGGAGAGAGATAGAGCAGGAAAGAAGCAAGGAGAGAGAGACTGAATGAGAGGAGAGAGAGAGAGAGGGAGGGAGGCAGGGAGAAAGAGAGATAAGGAGAGAGACAAAGACAGAGAGGGAGGGAGGCAAGGAGAGAGAGACTGAATGAGAGAGAGAGACTGAATGAGAAGGGGAGAGAGAGAAAGGGGAAGAGAGGGAGGGAGAGGAAGAGAGGGTGAGATAAGGAGAGAGACAAAGAGATGGAGGGAGAGAGAGAGGCAGACTGAATGAGAGGGAGAGAGGGAGGGAGGCAAGGAGAGAGAGACTGAATGAGAGGAGCGCAAGAGAGGGGGGGCGGAGGGAGGCAAGGAGAGAGAAATAGAGAGAGAGGGAAAGAGAGGGATGGTGGCAAGGAGAGAGAGAGAGAGATAAGGAGAGAGACACAGACAGAGGGGGAGGCAATAAGAGAGAGACTGAATGAGGGGGAGAAAGAGAGAGAGGGAAAGAGAGGGAGAGCGAGAGGGAGGCAAGGAGAGAGAGGGAGAGAGTGAGGGAGGGAGGCAAGGAGAGAGAGAGAGAGAGAGACACAGAGAGGGAGGGAAGCAAAAAGAGAGAAGGAAAAAGAGGGGGGGAGGCAAAAAGAGAGAGATATAGAGGGAAGGAGAGAGAGGGAGGGAGAGAACGAGGGGGTAAAGAGAGAGATAGAGATAAAGAGAGGGAGGCAATGAGAGAGATGGAGAGAGAGAAAGAGAGAGGGAGAACAAAAGAAAGGGAAAGAGGGAAAGAGGGAGAGCAAGCAAGAGGGGGGTAGAGATAGATAGAAGTTGTTGATAGGCTGTGATTAATGGGCACAAATTGCACTGAAAACTTATAAAAATAATTTATTCAAGATGCACCATGTCTCTGCTTGTCTCCATGGAGATGTTGTTGCGTCACCTGGAATTTTCCACAGTATGGAATTTCAAGTATGTCTCTTGCTTTTATTCTTTTACTTGTGTTTTTATTGCCAAAGAACACATTGAAAAACATGATCTGACCTATAACATGTACTGATGATGGCCTTCCTTGTCTGCATGAACATAGATACGTTTAATGCCAAACTGTGGGACATTACAGGACAAGTAAGAACTTCTCCATGGAAACAAGCAAGTGAAGGATTCTCCACTTGAAATGTTGCATAGTGCATAGTCTTTAAGAATCATTGTTAAATTTGTTAATAAACTGAATTTTGGAGATAATGTGATCACTTTTGAATAGTTGTCTCATATGTTAGATTATATGTTCTAAGGTATCGCCTAAGAATGCATAATATTATTGGAGGTTCTTGATCTTTTTCTTCTACTTCTTCCATTGTTCTCCTCTTCCAGGTCCAGCTCGTGTTCAAGGTGGTTCCTCTGCTCCTCCGTGCTCTGCTCTATGGTCAGTATTGCCTCCTTCATAGACACGATGTCCTCGACCATGGCCTGTTTTTGGGTGTGATATTTCCCAACCACATCCTCCAGGTGGCATATGATGTTTGTCTCCGAGGGCTTTTTTTCTTCGAGCTCTCCTCTACCTGAACCTTCTCATTTTGGTCCAAAGCTTTCCTGGTCTCTTGTTCTTGTTTCTCCAGGTTTGTCTTTGTTAGGAGCAGTTCTAACTCTAATCCTTTCAAACGCTGCTCACTCTCCTGTTTCTTCTGGAGTTTGGAGACATCATCTTGAAGGTCCTGGCTCCTCCGACTCTCCTCTCTCAACTGTACCTCAACAGTAGTGATCATTTGTTTCTACTGTTGTATGTGTGTGTGTCTTTTTCCATAAAATGCATTTTGTGCTGCCTGCTTGGTCTTCTCCAGCTCTGCCTGTAGTTCCGCAGCCGCAGTTCTGTGGTCCATCTCCTCCTGGATGTTCTTGGAGGTGTTGTTGGACTCCTGTAGAGCCCTTTCCACTGCGGCTCTCTCTTCTCTCTCTTTCTGCAGCTCATTTTGCAGAGCGTGGAGCATCACCTCTGATCATTTGAGCTGTTCCTTCAGCTCTTTTACCAGGGCGGTGTTTGTTTGTTTTTTGTTTTTTTCTGAAAGACTTGAGGTAACAGCATTATAACTCGGCTTAAAACTCACAAGAGTCAATTATGCGAATAAAATTAAATAAAATAAAAAAAAAAGGTCCTTTAAAACAAAATATTTTATCTTTTGAATGATCTAAAGTGGTGGTGCGTTCAGGAACAGCAGTAACATGTAGGAGAGCTTGGATGGTTCAGTCTGAGTGTCTGAGAGATTTGGCACAGCGCCGACGTGTCCGCACTGACCCTGAACCTGCCCAAACACACGGCTATGTCTGTAACGAATTATAGCAACTCAGAGTTTAGATTTTCTCAAACGTTTTTTATACAATTTACACCACCAGGCAAAACTCTGAACACATCCTCTCATTCAGTGTTTTTTATTATTTATTTTGACTACTTTCTACATTCGATATACACAGAGAAGACATCAAATATATGAAGTAAGATATGGAATTATCAATGAAAAAAATGTAAATAAGATTATTTTTTAATATTGGTTAAATAAAGGTTAAATAAAAAAAATATTTGAAATCCTCAAATTTGCCACCCTTTGCTTTGTCAAAACAGTTATTGCTTGACACTTAAATGGCACTGATACTGCTGCTGAAATGACACTGACACTGCTGCTTAAATGACACTGACACTGTTGCTTAAATGGCATGGACACTGCTGCTTAAACTACACTTAAATTACACTGACACTGCTGATTAAATGACACTTAAATGGCACTGATACGGCTGTTTAAATTGCATTTAAATGACACAGACACTGCTGCTGAAATTGCACTTAAATGACACTGACACTGCTGCTTAAATGACACTGACACTGTTGCTTAAATGACACTGCTGCTTAAAAGACACTTAAATGACACTGACACTGTTGCTTAAATGACACTTAAATGACACTGCTGCTTAAATGACACTTAAATGACACTGACACTGCTGCTTAAATGACACCATTTGAGCTTCATTACGCTACACATTGTGTGTTTTACCTATTTGTATTATGATAAAAGGAGAAGTTCAATTTGTCAACTGGACAAAGTTTGTTTGGTTGAAAACGTTGAAAACGTTTCGCTCTAATGATCATCTAATCATTAGAGCTGACGAAGCCTCTCGGATGAGCGGCGAAACATTTTCAACCAAACAAACTTTGTCCAGTTGACAAATTGAACTTCTCCTTTTATCATGGATTCTACCTGGACGACTGAGGGACTTTTCACGTATTTGTATTATATACAAGTTTACTGTACTTTTGCTACGGGTCTATGTGATGTTTTAGTCATTGTGTTTATTGTCTTGTTTATCAGATGTTTTACGTTCACTGTGGGCCTAGGGGGCGCTGCAATTTCAAATCCTGTGTGTGCGACCTGTACATATGGTTTTTGACAATAAAGCTGACTTTGAACTTTTTTTCTTTACTACCTAATTTCTTATATCATCATATATTAGGTGTCTTCTGTAATTATATAAAATGTAGAAAGTAGTAGAAAAAATAACATTGAACGAGATGGTGTGTCCAAACTTTTGACAGGCAATGTAGCTTCAGTAATTCCCTTTGTAGAGCTTAAAACAGGGATGTCCAATCCTATTTCGGCCGCATACAGAAACATATTTGTAGTAGAGTGATCAATAGAGTATAGTACTTTCAGATAGATGCATTTAACTGAGCCTTAACACTTAAAAAAGTCTGCTTTTGACGTTTCAGTGATAAAGATACTTGAGTTTGAAGTAAAAAGTACTGCCTATGATAATTTGAGCCAAGTCAGCAGAAGAGTTTGGACACCCCTAACTTAAACATTTGTACAGAAAAGAATAAAACAATATTTCAAGATTATTTTTGACCTAATTATTTAAACCTAACTGTTATTAATTTGTTATTGATGCATTTCAAGGCTTTTATTTTAAAAGAACTATTTGAGAAGACTGGAACTGATTATTATTTGACTAATAAAAATGTATGACTTATTTTGCTAAACTTATATTCAAAATTGTGTTTCTGTTTAACTTTCACCTTTTTTTCCTCCTTATTTTTTCTTATTTTTTTTACAATCTGCTTATACAAAACCATGATACATTTTTGCTACTGTCCCACCAAACAACGTATAATTTGCAAAAAATCTGAAAACCATTACATACTTTCTGAACATATAGTGAAAGAAACCACGCCACCAAAATCACAATGTCGACCCCAAAAAAGCTTCGCCAACTCCCCAGACACCATTAATTTCTCCATGTTTGGTGTTTTGAGTTGTTGTTTAGTCTGTACATTTCATAAACATGTCAGATTTGGGTTTGGACACGTGACTTATGTAAACACAAGTGTAAAATAAATCTGTATTGAAAGTTATTTTTTGTGTGTTTCTGACCTGGTTCGACCCAGACGTCCCCTCACGGCCACAAGAACCAAACAGAGCGTGCTGCTGCTGCGCTGCGAAAGCTCCAACCTCATGTCACCGTCTGTTCTGGAGCTCCAGGCCACAGAGCCACAGAGGAGCCCAGAGTAAACACCAGACATGGGACTTTAAGGCGTACACTCATTCAGAAAGAAAAAGGTTTAGGCAGGACACAATACTGCTGTATATTCAACTGCAGGTTAAATACAGAGACAGATACTTTATTGATCCTGAGGGATATTCAGGTTTGGCTGCTGCAACATTTCCACTGCTTTTCTCAGCGCAGATTCACAGGAGGACTGGTCAGATCCTGTGGAAGAGCCAAAAGTGTCTCTCCTCTGTGTCTAGCAGCATCACAGCAGTCTGTCTACTACATAATCTTATATCTGTCAACTACAGACCCGGGCATTTCAAGGCCCAGGGGCCAAATACGAGCTGACTCTGACCGGCCCGCAAAAGGTTGCTTGGAATTAAAGGGACAGTGTGTAAGATTTTTACCCGTTAATTACCAAAATTGAAGATACCCATTCAAAAATACATTGTTTTCCAAGCCTTTTCACTTCCCTCATGAAATCAAAGTATTCTTTTGGACTTAGATATAGTCACATAAAAGGGGGATCTTCCCCATGTAGAGGCAGCCATTTTGATTACGAGAGCCGCAGAAGGACATTTGGGCTCCGCCTTCGCCTTCGGCAAGGCTCGTGGTTTGGGTAAACAACAAGCATGTCCCGGATCACATGTCGTAATGGATCTAACACGTGTTTTGGACTAAATTGTTTTACTGGATTTTATTTGCTGGATCCTTACCGACAGATTGAGACCAAGCTTATGGTGAAATACTGAGTTTGACTGTCCAGAGCCTTCAAAGGTAAGCTAAGTAACAAACCTTGTTTTGTGCTTTTCCGTATAAAAGCCCCATGTGCTCAGGGAGTGACTGTTGTGCCGGGAAATGAATTGCATAGTCAAAAAGAGGAGACTGTAAGGTTTCATTTGATGTGTAGATTGTCATGGTACATGATCGGGAATGTGTGTTTTCATGCGAAAAGAAAAAAAAAACAGTGAACGGGACCGCGTTTTATTTATACCGTAGTTGTCGGCGAGAGCTCGCACAGCGCCGGGTGCGCGCTGGTACGCGAGCTGTCCGCGTTACGGCGCGCCCGGGTGATCCTCAAGGTCTGCCGTAGCCAAAAGAGGAAGTGCATGGTACCTACACCACCTATGCGCCACGAATCCTACACACTGTATAAAATAAAACCTACTTTCAAAGTTGTACATAATGCACTTGTTAAAGCTTAACTGAGGCTACATTTCTCTCACTGATCAAGGAAAAAAAAACACTAAAACATGCTAACTTTTGACGTTTGTTCTACAGATTTTGGCAGTGACATGTCTTGTATTCTATTATTTGGCAAACAAAGACATTGTGGTGTCTTAATAGAAAGTTAAGAAAGTTAAACTCAGAAAGCACTGTGGGGTTAGTGTGACTGAAAAAGAGTTACAAATGTTTCATGTTTACCATTGTTTTGAATAAATTCAGTTTTTTGTAAAATCTCACTCTCTTATTACTTAAAGGAAAAGTAATGTTTTTTACAATTTGAGCCTTATTTCGGTAATAAAACAAGTTGTTTTACTCACCCATAGCACTTTGGTGTCATATGGAGCACTTCCAGAGATGTTTTAGATTTGCGGTTAGCCTAGCGCGACTTCTAGCCATAGCTCGGGGCATATAATATATTCCCCGAGCATGTAATATGCCCCGTGTGGGCTCCAAATAACACAAACTTTAGCACTTTTCAAATCATAGAAGCTTGATGTCTTAGTCTATGATTTCGTTTGAATCAAAAGTGGCCTGTAATCCGAGATTTAGCCATAGTTTACAGCTTTGCGTTTCATGTTTGGGTCCCGGGAGCTGAGAGCACAGTCCGCACATGCGCACTGGCGTCCTCATCTACTCAAAACTATGGCTAAATCTCGGATTACAGCCCACTTTTGGCCAAACGAAATCGTAGACTAAGACATTGAGCTTCTATGATTTGAAAAGTGCTAAAGTTTGTGTTATTTGGAGAACATATGCCCCAAGAACTCACGTTATGGAGATCGCAAATCTAAAACATCTCCGGAAGTGCTCCATATGACACCAAAGTGCTATGGGTGAGTAAAAGGACTTGTTTTATTACCGAAATAAGGCTCAGATTGTAAAAAAACCCCGTTTTCCTTTAATAATATCACAGAACTTACCAGCTTCTGTAAACAATGCCATTTACTGATTTCAACATAGAAATAAAATTAATAACCAGAATAGACTTTTGGCCCTCCACAATATTTTTGGCTTTTCATTTGGCCCCTGGGGAAAAATAATTGCCCACCCCTGGTTTACTACATAATCTTATATCTGTCTACTACATAAGTTCTTATGTCTTTATGTATTTGTTGTCTTCTGTATGTATATAAAATGTAGAAAGTAGAAGAAAAAGTGTCCGTCCTCTATGTCCAGCAGCATCACAGCAGTGTCCAGGGGGACCCAGGTGAACACAACAGGAAAGGCCTTGTTCTTACTCCACCCTGTTGTTTCAGTCAGTGATGAAATGGTCCATTCCCTAAAAGTGTTTCCTCTGGAAGGTCTGTCACATTTGCTGCCACATATGGTGTAAAAAAAAAAAAAGTAGCATCTTAAATGTCCATAGCTAGTCTCTTGCAAGGTCTCCATGGATATCTTTCTTTTTCTTTTCTTTATTTATTTCATTTGTTAAAACAAAACAAAAAATAACATATGCAACACAATTGGATCTATGCAATTATAACTCAAATATGAATGAAAAGGGAACAGAAAGAAGCATAAGCTTACGATATCTGCCCCTTATCAACTCAAAATTTTATTACAACAAAATATTATATATTACAACTAGGGCTGTCAGTTTAACGCGTTAATTAGATTAATTAATTACACCGCTAATTAACGCGTTATAAAAATTAACGCAATTAATTATGAGTGGCAATTCAATGCATGCGCATTTTAAATTTGGCGTGCGGGGCCTTTGAACGGCGAGTTTATTTATAAAAATGTGAAGGAGCAGGTCCGTCTTCTCCCTGGACGCGATTTCATTGGACGAGACAGCGATGACGCGATGAGAAATGCAGTGCTACCATTGGTCGGAATACAGAGATGTCTCTGTATCAGCTGCGCTCCACGCGCCGAACCCTTTTCAGCTCCCCATAACCTCTCCAGCGTGTTCTGCCGTGACTAAGGCTTTGCCCATCCGAATCACGCTAAACCCGATCATTACTCACCCTGCGCTGCCGCCTCCTCCCGTGGTGCGATGGTCCGGACACATCCACACTGGGAGTTTAAATCCTCCTCGCGGATTCCGGGAGTGATGTGAGCCATGAGTAATTTGCACGGGCAGTTATTTGTATTCTCTGTATATTTGAAGCCTTGCATATTATTTACTGACGTTGCATGAAAGCTGCTGTACGTGCTCACCTTTTGGCACCAGAAATATTCGCCATGTAATAGTGGAATGGTGTAAATGAGCTTTTGAATGAATGTTACGTAATGTGGGAGGGGGAATGGGGGTATACAGGTGCATTCTGCAGGTCTGCCAGCAGTCTTGTCTTGTGTGCATGGAGAGAAAGAGCGAGCCAAAGACTGAAAAACTTAAAGACTTAAAGGGGAAGTCTGCAGTCTTTTCACTGTACCACTATAAATCACACTTTTTGACACCTTTTTTGCACTGTGGGAGAGCACAATAAACCACCTAAAAATGCGATTAATTAGATTAATTAATTACAAATCCTGTAATTAATTAGATTCATTTTTTTAATCGCCTGACAGCACTAATTACAACAAACATAATCTTTTTACTGCGCAGTACTGTACTATTATATCTTTTCATTAATGCCACTTTCACATTTTTCTTGAAAACTTTGATGATTTAATTTCACGCTCAAGACCGTTCCATAGACTGACTCCTTGGACTGAGACACATCTTTCCTTTGGTTTAGTTCAGAATGCTGGTTTAAAAAAAAAAAAACATCAGTTCCTTTTAATTTATAACTAGTGAGGGAAACAAACAGCTCATTTCACAAAATCCAACACTCCCTTACACACGCTGCACTTCTTAGTTTGTTAAAATCCCATTTGTGCTCAAAAAACAAAAAGTTTTAAAAAACGCTCAGTATGTGAGCCAAGTAGTAACAAAAGCAGCCAATACTCTTATGGGACAGATGTGTGTGATGTCGGAGCTTATTTAGACTTTACTGATACTTTGCAGCTGATGTCTTTAACATTCCCTGGGAGGGTGATGCTAACTGTAGGCACTGCTTAGTCTGACTCATTAGACTTTAATCTGAGTTTGACCAGAAAGAACTGACTAAAGTCTGGTTTATAGCTCTGACACAGACCAGGACCAGACGAGGTTCTGCAGAGCTCATCAGGGCCCAGGTGCATCGTGGGAATCCAGGCTATTTAACTGGAATTAATTTTTTCTTTCATATTAGACTCATGAGCAGAGATTTCGGTGTCAAACATGAGCTGTTCCAAACTGTTCAGTTGTTTGTATCATCAGTAGCATCACACCCCCAGGGAAGGATTGTACAAAGTATCAGTTGTATTTTTACAAATGTTTTATCAGATAATGTTGAAAATTGGACATAAAACATAAACAGTTTCATCTTCTTGTTTCTTATCCAGTGACAGTTGAGCCTCTGCCTGCTGTTTGTGCTGACAGACACAAACCTGAACATCTGTCCACTTTCACTTCTGTTTTCTTTTGGGTCCAAGTCCAGCACCGCAAAGCAGCCAGTCAGCAAAACACGGCTATTCCTGTCCATGCTGGGGTCATCACTATCAAAGGGGACATTAAATTCTACTTAAAGTGCTTTAAAACAAGATTACATAAGTGGAGGTGACTGACAGGTGCATTGGAAAATCAGAGACACACATGGTTCATCCATATCAAAACAAATAGGCTGCTTCTGAGGAAAAAAAGAAAGAAAAATATGACAAGGGACTGAAAAACATTGCAGATTTTTCCAGAATCACTAAACCCAGTTGATTTTGTTGGTAAACTCTAGGTGACCAATGAGCTCCTTCGTTTCACATGCATCACTGAAATAAACAAATCTGATTGGTTTTGGCTGGAGATGCAACACAGAGCTGTGACCAGACTGGGATTAATCTGTATAAAAATACAGAGGTATCAGTCTGGATTTGTCAGGGAACTACCTTTCCATAAAGTGGATTCTTTTCCACCCTTCTGTCTACCTGTTACATACAGCTCTGGGAAAAATAAGAGGCCACTGCATTTTTTTTTTCTGAAATCAGCATCTCTACATGTATTACAGCCATTCCATTCCAGCGTCTGTTGAATTCCAACACAAACACAAAGCTGAGCTACTTCAGTTCTTGCACCAGGAGTGGAATAAAGTCCCCCAAGAACAATGTGAAAGGCTTGGGCTAAACCAGATCTGAACCAGGATTAAACCAGGTCTAAACTAGGACTAAACCAGATCTGAAACAGGAATAAACCAGGTCTAAACTAGGACTAAACCAGGTCTGAACCAAGAATAAAGCAGGTCTAAACTAGGATTAAACCAGGGATGAACCAGGACTAAACAAGGACTAAACCCAGTCTGTGAGGTTAAAAAGGGGACTAAACCAGGACTAAACTAGGATTAAACCAGACTTAAACTTGGACTGAACCAGGGCTAAACCATTTTAAAAATGGGACTAAACCAGGTCTAAACCAGGACTAAACTAGGACTAAACCCGGTCTGAACCAAGAATAAAGCAGGTCTAAACTAGGACTAAACCAGATCTGAACCAGGACTAAACCAAGTTAAAACAGGGACTAAACCAGGACTAAACTAGGACTAAACCCGGTCTGAACCAAGACTTAACCAGGTCTAAACTAGGACCCAAGAACAATGTGAAAGACTTGTGGAGAGCATGCCAAGACACATGAAAACTGTGATTAAAAATAAGGGTTATTGCACCAAATATTGATTTCTGAACTCTTCTTAAGTGTAAACATTAGTATTATGTTCTTTTAAAATGAATTTGATCTTGTTTCTTTGCATTGTTTGAGGTCTGAAAACATGGATCTTTTTTGTTATTTTCATTCTGCAAATAAATGCTCTAAACGATAATATTTTTTTATTTGGAATTTGGGGGAAATGTTGTCAGTAGTTTATAGACTCAAACAAAAATGTTCCTTTTGCCCAAACACAAACCTATAAGTAGTAAAATCAGAAAAACTGATCATTTTTGCAGTGGTCTCTTCTTTTATTCCAGAGCTGTATATTGTTTTTTTTTTCCCTGTCATTAAAAATATTTAAAGGTCCTATATTACACAAAGTTGACTCTCGTGAGCTTTAAATCATATTATCATGTTTTCATTCACACATGTTTGAGTAATACCTTTATTATTATACAGGGTATTGTTTACATCTCCAAAGCTCAAAATGGTCTGTTCCACCTTGTGATGTCAAGTTAGCAGCTCATTTTACCTTCTGTTTAGCAGAGATTGGCAATTCCAGGGCTGAAACTATCCAAATAATTCTAGTGAAGGTGTTTTTATTATAAAACTTTGAACATACAAGATAATATACAAAAATATAAACAATGATATAAACAACAACAACAACAATACTCGAGGCTTAAAAAATTTCAAATTCAAAACAGAGTGCTTTGGTTTTCATGGCTTTTTGGTTTGTACAAAATTTTAGAGAGTTTAAATACGAAGATAAGAGGGATTGAAATATGACAAATTTGGGTTTTTGGCTAGAAAATTTACAACAATGAATATGTTTTTTTGAATATGAGTATGAATATTAGTATGAATATGAGTACTAATATGAATATGAGAAACAAGTTCAACACATTTTTTCCCCACAGGAATGTCTTTTTCAAATATACCAAGAAGTCCATGTTTTACATTCAACTGTAGGTTTGTATCAAGTTTTCCATTCACAAACAGAAGTATGTCATTCCAAAAGATTTGATTATATGAGCAATCCCAGAACATGTGAGTGATTGTTTCTTCAACACTATGACAAAAAGAGCAGAGATGATCTACATTTAAGCAGAATTTTGAGGTTACAGCATTAACAGGGTAACATCTATGTAGGATTTTTAGGCATACCTCACGAGTCTTATTCGTTACAAAATATTTTCTCGGCAAAAGCCACACTTTGTTCCAATTAATGTCCGTAAAAGTATTGTTCCAACTAAAGACAGAAGCTGGTCTACTGACAGACTCCCTTCTGATAAGTTTTCTTATACATTTGTTATTTGTTTAAAGCTTAAAGGAAAAGTAACGTTATTTTACAATCCGAGCCTTCTTTCGGTAATAAAATAAGTCGTTTGACTCACCCATAGCACGTTGGTGTCATTTGGAGCTGTTTGGTGAAAGTTATGTTGTAGTGTATCCGTTAGCCTGAGTACTCGGGGCATTACTTTGCGGTCTCCAAATAACACAAACTTTAGCACTTTTCAAATCATAGAAGCCCGATGTCTTAATCTACGATTTCGTTTGAAGCAAAAGTGGCGAGATTTATCCATAGTTTTCAGCTTTGCGTTTCATGTTTGGGTCCTGGGAGCTGAGAGGCACAGTCCGCGCATGCGCACTGGCGTCCTCATCTACTCGAAACTATGGATAAATCTCGGATTACAGGCCACTTTTGCTTCAAACAAAATCGTAGATTAAGACATCGGGCTTCTATGATTTGAAAAGTGCTAAAGTTTGTGTTATTTGGAGACCGCAAAGTAATGCCCCGAGTACTCAGGCTAACGGATACGCTACAACATAACTTTTACCAAACAGCTCCAAATGACACCAACGTGCTATGGGTGAGTCAAACGACTTGTTTTATTACCGAAAGAAGGCTCAGATTGTAAAATAGCGTTACTTTTCCTTTAAAAACGGATCTGAGTTACCAATAAACAGCTCCGTCCTAGCAGGACCATAGTGAAGGTGTTTGGAGCACTTCTTGTATTACCACATGACATCACAATGTGGAACGTAGTGTTTTTTGTTTTAGAGAGGTTGAGTGGTAACAACATTATAACACAGGTCAGAGAATAGTGCAAAATAGTACCTTTAAAGTGCAATCTCAGACAAACAGTGAAATGGGAAGTGTGGAGTACATGTTTTGGAAAAGTGAAACAGGAAGATACTGATCGCTGCTCTGGAGGAGGAGAGTGTTTGAGTTGGAGACTGAAGGAAAAATATAATTATCATTTCAAACCAAGTACCGTCATTTACTTCAGGTCACATCAAGTTCATATAATTCATAACAATTTTACTTTTAAAGAGGGGGTATTATGCAAAATGTAAAGTTTTCTACCATGTTATAATGTTCCCTTAACAGAAACAGGCCTGCAGAGGTTTTGGACGTCATCCATGCATGTTTAGTTTCTCTCTCCTGGGCCCTATTCAAACCCTCCTTATGGTTCGCTGTAAAATGTGTCCAGTTCTCAGCCCTCAATCATGACCCATGCTCACACACGACTATTCTCCACAAATATACAAAAAACATCATACAAAACAATACTTTATAACTTCATAAACCTGATGCGATAAGCAGATTGCACAGATGCACGCTGATAGTGTTGAGACGGCGCTCTGAAGGGGGAGTGGCTTAAAGTGGAGAGCAAAAGTCTCAGAGCGTCAAAGAGGAAACTGAAAAGTATTAAAGATGTTAAAGGGATAGTGCGTTTTTTAATGTGAATCTGTACGGCGTCCCCTTCAGCATTGTCGTGCATTAACACTGACTTACCCCTGGCAGTGTCCTCTGAGCCGAGTTCTGCCCCGGTTCTGGCGCTGACGAAAGTAAGTCCGGCAAGTTAGCGGTGACAGTTAATAAAGCTTGAAGAGGCTAATCATAATAATAGGTGCGCAGTAATAGGACTCGAGAGAAAATAGCACCAAGCGATTATGACTTCTGACTTTTTCGTGGGCAACTCTTTTGTGACGCAAATATATCACTTTTTGGACAAATGTTGTTCTGAGAAGAAAAACAAGCTTTATTAAAGGTCCCATGGCATGACATTTTCACTTTCTGAGGTTTTTGAGCATTAATGTGAGCTCCCCTACCCTGTTTAGGGCCCCTCCCCCATGGCTAAAAGTTGCAAAATGGGTATCGGGGTGTAATGTGTGTCGGGGAAAGGTTTCCACCCCCCGTCTGGATGCCCACCCCGTCTCTGGAAATCACGCCCAGAGAGTTTGGACCACGAAGGAGCTATGAAATGCGTTTTTTTTATTTGCCTGGAGACATGTGAGAGTGTTTCCAGGCTCGGATTTCCTTTATCCGAGCCTCCTAACCTCTGAAACAGCAATGGTTTAATTTTATTTTCTGTGGAAATTTGTTTTTTCATGTGATGCATCTCATATCCTCCTCCGCGTTTAAAATGCGGAAGTGGGTGACAGCGCACAGCGCACCACTAATCCAGGAAACAGCGGAGTATTTGGCCACACTCCCACCCGCTGCACTGGCCTGTCTCTGTCCTCCTCATTTGCATTCAAGCAACAACGCCCAGAATAAAATGTTCCAGAGACATATTTATGACTCTGACTGTCTTCATGAGGCTCTCTCATGCACTTTGAAGGATTCATTTACAGTATTAGGGAACCATTAAGGCGCCATATAAAAGCAGCAAGAAGTACCATGTCATGGGACCTTTAACTGTCCCCGCAAACTTGCTGGACCTACTTTCGTCAGCGCCAGAACCGGGGCAGAACTCGGCTCAGAGGACACTGCCAGGGGTAAGTCAGTGTTAATGCACGACACTGCTGAAGGGGACGCCATACAGATTCACATCAAAAATCCCAAACTATCCCTTTAATTCAAAAAAATAAAGGGTAACACGGTGATCTACACATGTGTTAGCAGTTAATACCTCACAGAAGTGTATTGCCGCTCTTTAAAATGCAGTTATCAATGTGTTTTTATCCCATTGTCCATGTGTCCTTGGGCAAGACACTTCACCCAGCTTGTCTATATGAATGAGGTGTGTTGCAATAGAATAACTTTGAGCGAGGATTGAAGCTTGTGCGGGATTCTTTTCCCTTTACAAACTGACTGTGACAATTCAATAAAATATTATATTTTTTAAATGGTCACAAGTTGGAATCATTGGAATTATGTCATTATGTCTTCTGTCCAATCAGGAGTCGTCCAAAGTTATTCCTCACTTACCTTATGCATTGAAAGCATCCTAATTAGTCACCCGTTTGGCCTTGACGGTAAAGCTGACAACATCTAGCATGCTACTATGCACTTCCTGATACCTGACTTCCTGAGTTGCTTATACAATATATCTGTACTGTTTTATTTTTTATTTTTTTAATGTATGTATTTTTTTTATTTATTTATTTATTTTGTGTGTGGAGTTTGCATGTTCTTCCCGTGTCTGGGTGTGTTTCCTCCAGGCACTCCGGTTTCCCCCATCAAATTTAATTTTAGTAAATTGTGCTCACGAGGTATATAACGTGGGCACGACTCAGTTTTAGCGAGCACACAGTTTTAGTAAGACGACTCCACGATTTAGGTAAATGAGCGCATCCTCTATTTAAACGGACGTGTGACTTAATTAAATGAGGACGTGATTTCACAAAACAAGGACACGTTTTGTAAAGTGAGCGCACGCTTTATTGACACCCCCCAAAAAATATTTTCTGTGAGCCTTTACGGGCTCCGTAAGGACCTTTAACTGTTGTCTATTTTATTCCTTCTTCACAAAACACACTAAAAAGACTCATCCATCACCACTGCCCCTGAGCCTGGTCCAAGCCGAGGTGGTGGTGCAGGTCGGACTAGAATCCTGTGCTTTGATTTACTGCCGTGTGGAGTGTGAAGAGGATAGAGGGACAGCGAATCAGAGCGCAGGACTGAGGCTAAACTAATAGTTGAGTTTCTGATGTAACATTAGCCCCTTAGTTTCTGTGTACTGGGGAAGAATCTGAGAAGATCGCTTAGAAGTAGAGGTAAATGACATTCAAATAACAGTTGATGTGAGAAATAAATGAAAAAAAAAATATTAAAAGTCCTATAGTACGCCAAAGGGAAATTAACAAAAGTAGTCTAAAATATGTACACAAAATAAACTAAACTAAGAAACAATACAGTGGTCCCTCGCTCTATCGCGGTTCACTGTTCGGGGCCTCGCTTTTTAAATATTTTTTTTCTAATTTTTTTTATAATGTAAATTTGTTTTTATATTGTAACTTTTTTTTATAGTGTAACATTGTGCTCTGCGTCCTGATTGGCTAAGAGACTGTAGACCTTTGCCGATTGATAGATGGGAGACATGGGGAGGGGGAAGGGGGTCCGGGGTCCGGGACCAGACTGGAACTAGACCAGGACTAGATCAGGACTAGACCACGACTAGCCCAGGACAAACCAGGACTAAACGTGGACTATACCAGGTCTAGACCAGAACTAAACCAGGTCTAGACCAGGTCGAAACCAGGTCGAAACCTGGACTGGACCTGGACTAAACCAGGACTGGACCAGGTCTAGACCTGGACTAAACCACCACGTGCCGCTCTTTGCTGGTTTCGTGGGGCTGGTTTGTGGCTCGGTGTGAGAGGACGTGGTCCGGGCGCCCGGTTCGATCTCATGCTCACAGCCCCAGTGTACGCGCAGCCTCACGCCGGTCGTGCTGCTCTGTCAGGGATTTGACCACGAATTTGAAAATCTACGAAAGTTTGAGTGTTTAAACGAGAGAGAAATGTGAGAAAAGGTTAATTCCAGTCTGAGCCTTAAAACATGTAGAATAATTGTAAAATATAAAGTTGTCCTACTTCGCGGATTTCTCTTATTGTGGGTTATGTCTGGAACCTAACTCCCGGGATAAACGATGGATTACTGTATAACAGGATT
>JAVJIX010000256.1:0-160000 GCA_036785185.1 Paratrypauchen microcephalus | reverse complement strand
GTCAGTTCTGGTTAGAGTGCTGATGGACACTGCTTATATCTCGCTGCAGGGAGGAGCTAACTACACTGAAAATTATTCTGAAACTATCCCACCTCTTTGTTTTCAGCTTTCTGTCTTTTGTTTTTTCAGTTTCTCTCTGGCGTCTAGTTTAGCATACCCATTCAAACCCTAATGGGTGTTTTCACACCTCTGGACCTGACCTGCTGCCCCCTTGTTTCCTTTGTTTGTTTTGATTTAGGTTTGAGAATGGAATTATATATGGGAGACAAATTATGTCTGACTCCCCCATTCCTGTTTAAAGAAGGATTCTCTTTTTTGACAAGAGAATTCTTCTTTAAACAGGAATGGGGGAGTCAGACATAATGGTGGGATAGTTTCAGAATAATTTCAGTGTAGTTAGCTCCTCCCTGCAGCTAGATATAAGCAGTGTCCATCAGCACTCTAACCAGAACTGACGAAGCAACTCGGATGAGCTGCGAAACGTTTTCGACCAAATAAACTTTGTCCAGTTGAAAATTGGACAAACTGAATTTCTCCTTTTATCATGGATTCTACCTGGACGACTGAGGGATTCTTCACACATCCTGTTATTTTATATATTAATACACCCATCGTGACCAATGCAGGCTGTTTTTCTGTTATAGTATTGATCACAGAGAAGCGTGTTTTCAGTACTACGGCCCTCGTCTATGGAACAGCCGGAGGAGCTCAGGGCTGCAGAGAACGTTCATGTTTTTAAGAGTGGGCTCAAGACTCACCTGTTTAGCTTGGCCTTTGATTGAATTTGGTTGTCTGTTTGTTTGTTTTTCATTTTGTTCTTTCGTTTGTTTGTTTGTTGTTTGTTTGTTTGTCCGGGTTTTTTGTGTGTGTGGTTTTTTTTGTTGTTTTGTTTTGTTTTTTTACCCTGTTGGCAGCACGGTGGCTAAGTGGCTAGCACTCATGCTTCACAGCAAGAAGGTTTGGGTCGCTCAAGCCTTTCTGTGTGGAGTTTGCATGTTCTCCCCGTGTCTGGGTGGGTTTCTTCCAGGCACTCCAGTTTCCCCCACCAACCCAAAACATGCTCCATAGGTAAAATCCTCCAGCTGAGGTCCTGACCAAGTCTAAACAACAAAATCATGGGGATGGTCCCCGGGTCAAATGCAGAAACCGATTTCTCCTGTGTGAGATCAATAAAAGCCAATCTTCAAATCTTCTCATCCTTAATCACTGTAAGGCGCTTTGTGTTAAAAATTTGTATGAAAAGCGCTTTATAAATGATGTTTGATTGATTGATTGAAATAAATATCCCCAAACTAAGCACCCAAACAAACCTAAAGAAATGTGAACTTTTTTGTTTTCAAAAATAGTGCACAGAGAATCACTTTGTGTATGGAATTGCAAACCTCCACTAAACAAAAGGTAAAGAGAAGCTGTATGTAGAATCCCTCAGTCGTCCAGGTAGAATCCACGGTAAAAGGAGAAATTCAATTTGTCAACTGGACAAGTTTGTTTTGTCGAAAACGTTTTGCAGCTTAGATCTTAGCAAGGGAAAAGAACTGGTTTGAGAGGGGAGTTAAAGAGAATATTTTTGCCAAAAAAAAAAAAAAAATCCTTCTTTAAACAGGAATGGGGGAGTCAGACACAATTTGTCTCCCATCTATAATTCCATTCTCAAACCGAAATCAAAACAAACAAAGGAAACAATAGGGCAGCAGGTCAGGTCCAGAGGTGTGAAAACAGCCATTAGGGCTTTGAACGGGTATGCTAAACAAGATGCCAGAGAGAAACTGAAAAACAAAAGACAGAAAGCTGAAAACAAAGAGGTTGGATAGTTTCAGAATCATTTCAGTGTAGTTAGCTCCTCCCTGCAGCGAGATATAAGCAGTGTCCATCAGCACTCTAACGAGAACTGACGAAGCAACTCGGATGAGCTGCGAAACGTTTTCGACCAAATAAACTTTGTCCAGTTGACAAATTGAATTTCTCCTTTTACCACGTAAAGAGAAGCTGTTAACTTGAAAATGACCGCTAAATGACATCACAAGGTGGAACAGAGCATTTTGAGCTTTGGAGATGTAGACAGGATTATGTGTGAATGAAGCAAAACACAACTCTGGGTATGTTTTAATGAGGTAACATCATTGTAATATAGCTAAAAGCTCACAAGAGTCAATTTTTTTGTAATATTCGGCCTTTATTAGTTGTATAATTGGACAAACTAAACTTCTCTTCTTGCTCGGTCCCTAAACCTTGGCTCCTTCTCTATCTCCTCCTCTTCCCATGTTGGACTCTGTTGTGGGAAGAACCACTTGGAGCTGTGAACTTAAACTTGGCTTGAGTGGGTCCTGTCAGAAGCTCACACTCACACACGCTCTTATCAGATCCTGCTCCCTGTGAACTGTTCTGGGGCATTATTCAAAGATGAGGCTCATTTGTACAGATTTAAGTTTGCTGACGGAGCGTAGACCCTGGTAAACCTGGTGTTTCCGATCAGGGCACAGCTCCAGGAATCTGAATGCAGTTTAATGAATGAATGGCATCTGTAGAACATCTCAGTGGGCGGAGGAGGAGGACAGGGTTCATCTGAAGGCTTTTCGGAGAATTGTAAGTTCTATCTCTACTAATACTGCTACTGCAAACTCCACCGGGGTTTCTTCCTGAACTCTGGTCACTGTTTCTGACCGCTATCTAATCTAAAGTCGTTTTCACACCTGCCTTGTTTGGTTCGTTTAAAAACGAACCAGAGTTCGTTTGCTCCTTTGATTCTGACCTTTTGGGCTGGTGCAAATAAAAAACAAAAATCTCGATCCGGAGCAAACAAGTGAACCGAGACCACCTAAAAAGCTCGGGCTCGGCACGGCTCCATTCGAAACCTGGTGTGGTTCATTTGAGGAGAGAATGCAGACCGGACTCGATCCGACACAGTTGGCTTTTTGTACTTAACGAGCTCCCGTTGTATGTCGAGCATTATGGGAAACCGAGGCTGACAAAACGAAACTAAATGAAACTAAACAAAACTTACGAGGCTTACTTACATTTTGCGTGAAGAGCAAGAGTCAGAAGTTGATGTGCACATGAGCGCTGTCCTCCGTAGCCGTCTTGCCCTGTGACTTCTTCGTTTGTAAATTGATTGTAAAATAGTGTAAACCTCACGATGCTGCTCAAACATTTGTGCGAACTGTAAAAACTGAGCAAACCATATCGCTAAGGCTAGATTGAAAACAGCACGTAACACCATTATTCTCCTCCTTCCGGGTTTGGACACGGCGTTTGGACACGGCTCATTTCTGTCCAATGGCTGAGCGACCTCAGCACACGTGGTTTTGTTTATAGATGTTGGTTTGCTTGGGGAAAAACTGCAGTGTGAAAGCGAACCACACCAAAATAAAAAACAAATTAAAAATTTGGTCCGGACCAAAGCAAGTGAACTATCTGACTTTCCTGGTGTGAAAACGACCTAATTTAACTACTACTGCTGCTGCTACTACTATGTTTTCTACAAATGCTACAATTACATACAACTATTAGAGAGAGAGAGAAAGATACTTTATTGATTCCGAGGGAAATTCAAGTTTTGCTGCAGCAAAACCTTACACGTCTCAGTGGCCTTTGTGTGTCAGTCAAAGGTATCAGTGCAGTTTAACAGGAGGACTGGTCAGGTCGGGCAGAGAAGAGGAAGAGCCCTCAGGACAAAAGTGTCCCTCCTCTGTGTCCTGCAGCATCACAGCAGAGTCCGGGGAGAACCAGGTGAACTCAACAGGAAAGGCCTCGTTCTTACTCAGCTCGGGTTTCAGTCGGTGAGGAAGTGGTACATTCAAGTATTTCCCCCGGAAGGTCTTCTGCCACATTTCCTGCCACACATGGTGTAAAAAGCCTCTCAAATGTGCATAGCTAGCGCCTTAGCTAGCCTCTTGCACAATCTCAATGGATATGGGAAAAGTAAACAGCTCATTTCACACAATCCAACAGTCCCGGACTTCTACCTCTACTAGTACCTCTACTGTTACTACTACTACTACTACTACTACTACTACTACTACTACTACTACTACTACTACTACTACTACTACTACTACAAGATCAAGATGGTTTATTTGTCATATGCAGGATCAACACTCTCTCTCTCTCTTAATCTCTCTCTCAATCTCTCTCTCTCAGTCTCTCTCTCAATCTCTTTCAGTCTCTCTTTCAGTCTCTCAATCTCTGTCTCTTTCTCTCTCTCTCTCTCTCTCTCTCTCTCTCTTAGTCTCTCTCTCAATCTCTTTCAGTCTCTCTTTCAGTCTCTCAATCTCTGTCTCTTTCTCTCTCTCTCTCTCTCAATCTCTCTCTCAGTCTCTCTCTCAGTCTCTCTCTCTCTCAATCTCTCTCTCTCTCTCTCTCTCTCTTTCAGTCTCTCAATCTGTCTCTCTCAATCTCTGTCTCTCTCTCTCTCAATCTCTCTCTCTCAATCTCTCTCTCTCAATCTCTCTCTCTCTCATCTCTCTCAATTTCTCTCTCTGTCTCAATCTCTCTCTCTCTCTGTCTCTTTCTCAATCTCTCTCTCATCTCTCTCCCTCTCTCGCTCTCTCAATCTCTTTCTCTCAATCTCTCTCTCTCTCTCTCAGTCTCTCTCTCTCTCTCAATCTCTCTCTCTCTCAATTTCTCTCTCTGTCTCAATCTCTTTCTCTCTCAATCTCTCTCTCAGTCTCTCTCTCTCTGTCTCAATCTCTCTCAGTCTCTCTCCCTCTCTCTCTCTTTCTCACAACACAAGGTCAACAATGCAGTGAAATGCTTAGGATCAGGAGAACCGTTGACTCGCTAAGATAGTCGAGAAGTACTAATAACAGCAATAATAGTACATGGTAAAAAAAAAAGTTGCAAAAAGTGTAGAGGAAAAGGTAAACAATATAATTTAAAAAATGTAATAAAATATTATAAAATACAAAGGTACAGGTAGGATTAAAAAGGTGTAAGTAGATTGTTTCACAGATTGTGCATAATATAGTATAAGTAAGTATTGCATGTGGGTTATTGCATGTCATTCAACTTTATCTACACTACAATATTCAGCTATACTCGAGAGTCTATTTTTGGTCTATTTTTTTAAATTATTTTAAGCTATTATTTATTATCTTGTTTTATTGCATGCTACATTTTCCTGCTGTTCTTGATCTGTGCATTGCAACACTGGAATTTCCCCACTGTGGGACTAATAAAGGCATATCTTATCTTACATGAACATACATGAACTACTACTACATGTACTACTACTACTACTACTACTAGAAGCAACTACTATTACCTTGCGGATAATGTCATCAACATGTTTTCTCACCTTTTTGTTGAAAATCAAACTCCTAAATGGCGGCACGGTGGGGAGCACTCATGCTTCACAGCAAGAAGGTTCCGGGCCTGGGCCTTTCTGTGTGGAGTTTGCATGTTCTCCCTGTGTCTGGGTGGGTTTCCTCCGGGCACTCCGGTTTCCCCCATCAACACAAAAACATGCTCCATAGGTAAAACCTTCCATCTGAGGTCCTGACCAAAACCGAACAATAAGATCATGGAGATGGTCCCCAGGCGCCTTCATGTGCTGCCCACTGCTCTGGAATAATGGGTGAAATGCTGAGGATAGTTTCCCTACAGGGATAATTAAAGGATAATAAAATGAATAAATAAATAATAATAAACAGGACCATGAACGTACTGATCACAGGCTCCTGATGTGATGTTTAAATCCATTTGTATTTCTACTTTTCAGATTTTTGGTCACTGTTAATGTGTGCATTGTGTCACCATGGTTTCTGACAAACATTTCTCCGTAGACATACATGCGGAACCCCACCAGTGTGATGTCACCACAAGGCAGGGAAAGTATCTTGCCCAAGGACACAATACCAAGCACACACTGCTCTGAGAGGGGTTCAAACTGTTGACCATCAGGTGAGTGGGCACTTCAAATGTTTACTTTTCTCTTTATTTGGCAAACAGCCCAGACCAACGACCCTGTTTCACTTTTTCCTCAAAGGAACTGAAACCAAAATGAGAAAGGATCACATGAGCAGAGTACCCACACAGAGTACTCAAGGAAGAGTACTGTTACTTCAAAAGTATTACAAGTAATACAAGTAGAAGTACAAAGTAGTTGTCCAAGAAGTTACTCATGTAAGAGTAACTTAAAGAGAAACTGTCAGGATAAAATCAAGCTTTTATGTTTTTTAAACTCACTCAGGTTAGAGTACTGTTACTTCAATAAAATATTACTCTATTAGGATTAAAATGTGCCGGTAGAAAAGTACTGTGAGAAGTACAAGTTCTTTAAAAAGGGATTCTTGTGCAGGGCTCTCAGGGGTCAGTCTCAGGGGTCAATAAAAAGACTTAAAAACAAAACTGTTACTAAAACTACTACTACAACTACTACTGCTGCTGTTACTAATACTGCTACAGCTGTTTCTACTTCTACTACTGCTGTTACTACTTCTACTACTACTGCTGCTGCTGCTGCTGCTACTGTTACTACTATATTTTTTACAAATACTTCACTATTACTACAACTACTATTACTACTACTACAGCTACTGCTGTTACTACTACTACTACTACAGCTGTTTCTACCACTACTGCTGTTACTAATACTGCTACTGCTGTAACTACTACTACTACTGATGCTGTTTCTACTACTACTGCTGTTACTACTCTTACTACTACTACTTCTATTACTACTACTACAACTACTACTACTGCGGTTACAGCTATTACTACTACTACTGTTATTACTTCTACTACTACTACTGCTGCTGCTGCTGTTACTCTTATGTATTTTACAAAATACTTCACTATTACTACAACTGCTATTACTACTATTACGGTTACTGCTGTTACTACTACTACTACCACTATTGTTGTTACTACTACTATTACTACTAGAAAGAAAAAAAAACATTGTCACCAAATACAGGCTGTCCATCTTTCAAGAAGACCAACACTTTAAAGGCAGCAGTGAGGCACAAGTGATACACACACAACAAATGATCAACTCTTCCATTCCCTGATTTTTACTGTCTTAAAAACATGAAAAACAAAACTCATTCATTTTAAAACGTTTGCAGTGGTCTTAAAGTTATTCCTCACTTACCTTATGCATTCAGAGCATCGTAATTATTCACAAAAATTACTTTATAAGTGTTTTTCACAACTTTCCAGAGACCAGAGCGGAGTTTGGCTAACAACAGCTAACAACCGCTAGCATACAGTTAGCATACGCTCTGATTCTAGGACAATAAAATGCTTCATAATTAAATGCAGATATTTATTTTGGCCCTAATCTGCTTATACTAAATATCTGGACTGGGGCAAGTAAAAAGTGGACTGAGGGAGTGTGATGTTTCCCATAGCGTTCAGCTCCAGTCAAATGAAACTCATAGAGGCTAGCAGTTATAGGGGCGATTTTGACGCTGAGTTGAAATGTACTATTATTTATTTGATTTATGTATTATTATTATTATTATTCTTTTGTATAGCTATTATTACAGCCATATGACACAACTAAAGCATACAGATTGTGAAATAATAGTTGTACTGATAAAAACGTATAACATATATAAAGGGGGTAAAAGGGGGAGTTTTAACAGCCAAATTTAGAAAAAAAAATCCAGGTGAAGACAAATGTACTAAAATTTCCCTTAGGTCTTGAAGGGTTAAAGTCAAAACGTTAAACGTTGTTTAACTTATTTAACCTGTTTTGCCTCCAGTATTTTTCATTCATCAATTCCAGTACAAACATCGAACAGTAGACAACAAAGTCTTTCCACCCACACTTTTCTGTCTGAATATTTCTGACCCTGTTACTGTGAATCATTATGAGCAGAGGAGCATGATGGGAAAGTCTGGTCTCAACAACCTCCACAAGAATGTCCATGTGAGACCTCCACCAGTGTAATTTATGGGGAAAAAAACTAAATGGAAGCAAAAAATGTTTATTTAAAGGTCCAATATTACACAAAATTGACTCTTCTGAGCTTTGAGGCATGTTCTAATGTTGTTACCTCATCAAAAACACACCTGGAGTTGTGTTTTGGTTTGATTCATTCATGTATGTTTGAGTAAGCCTTTATTATTAGTATTTTTACATATCCAAAGCTCAAAACTCTCTGTTCCACCTTGTGACAGCTCATGTCATGAAAGTGTTTGAGAGACTTGTTCTGGCTCAGTTCAGACCCCGGGTGGAACCATCCCTGGATCTTCTACAATTTGCCTATCAGGCCCTGGATGATGCTTTAATCTATCTTCTGCAGCGGCCTCACTCTCACCTGGAGAGTGTTAAGGGCTCAGTGAGGATATTGTTTTTCAATTTCTCCAGTGCCTTTAACACATTCCAGCTCTTTCTGATGAGTGAGAAGCTGCTCAGGATGAGTGTCAGCTCCTCCACTGTCTCCTGGATTCCTGCGTACCTGTCAGGCAGGCCTCAGTACGTGCGACTGGGACCACCCTGTCTGACCCTGTGGTCAGTAATGTGGGATCCCCCAGGGTACAGTCCTGTCTCCGTTCCTGTTCACTCTATACACCTCTGATTTCCAGCACAGCTCCGGGTCCTCTCTTTCTTTTGTTTGTGATTGTCTCTCTCATCTCTCTCCCTCTTTTTGTCTCTCTGTGTGTTCATTTCACTCTCCCTATCCCCTTTCTCTCTTCCTTGTCTCTTCTTTCCCTTCCTCTCTCTCTCTCTCTCTTTTGTGCCTCTAATCTCTCTCTCCCTCTTTCTCTGTGTATGTCTCTCTCTTCTCTCTCCATCCCTCTCTCTCTCCCTCTCTCCTCTTCTCTCTCATCCCTTTCTTCCTCTCTCTCTCTTTTGTGCCTCTCTACTCTCTCTCTCTCTCTCTCTCCCTCTTTCTCTGTGTATGTCTCTCTTCTCTCTCCTCTTCTCTCTTCCTCCCTCTCTCTTTTGTGGCTTTCCCTCTCTCTCTCTCTCCTCTTCTCTCTCTCCATCCCTCTCTCTCCTCCTCTCTTTCTCCTCCTCTCTCTCCATCCCTCTCTCTCTCTCCTCCTCTCTCTCCCTCACACTCCCTTTCTCTCTCCCTCTCCTCCTCTCTCTTTCTCTCTCTCTCTCCCTCTCCTCTCTCTCTCTCTCTCTCTCTCTCCTCTCTCTCTCTCCCTCTTTCTCCTTCTCCTCCATCTCACCCTCCCTCTCTCTCTCTCTCTCTCTCTCTCCCTCCCTCTCTCTCCTCCTCTCCCTCTCTCCTCATCTCTCCCTCTCTCCCCCTCTCCCTCTCTCTCTCTCTTCATACCTGCTCACTTCTTCAGTTCTTCTTCAGTGTTTCTGGTTTTGACCTCAGAGACGCAGATCCCACACTCGAGTCCAACTCAAACACGCTCTTGTGTTCGCTCTGATTTTATTCACAAAATTACTACAAAATTAAACTCCACAATTCACCATGAGGAGTCCTTGGACGTGTTTTTGACAACGGAATGTGTCCATCTTCCAGCTTCTGTCCAGCGTCCAGCCTCTGACCGAGACAAGTACAAATCTGTCTCTGCTCTCTCTCTCTCTTTCTTTCTCTCTATCTTGTGTCTCTCTGCCCTCTCCTTTGTCTATCCCTCTCTTTCATTTGCTCTTACTGTCTCTTTCTCCCTCTCTCTTCTCTCTACATCTCTATGTCTGCCTCTCTTTCTCTGTCTTTTCTCTCTCTTTCTCTCTGTCTCTCTTGTCCCCATGTCTCTCTCTGTATCTCACTCTTATTCTCTCTCTCTCTCTCTCTCTCTAGCCCCCCTCTCTCCTTCTCTCTCTCTCTCACCCCCTCTCTCCTCTGTCTCTGTCACTCTCTTGTCTCCTTCTCTCTCCTCTCTCTCTTTCTGTCCCTCTTACTCTTATATATCTCTCTTGCTCTCTCGCTCTCTCTGCTTTTTACTGTGTCAACCTCCCTCTCTATGTCTCTCTTCACCCCTCTCCCTCCCGTTATCTCTCACTCTCTCTGTTTACCCTCTCTCTTGCGTCTCTGTCTGGTTCTTAATCTCCCACAATTTCTTTCCTATCTCTTTCGTTATCTGTTCTCACTCTTTCTCTCCCTCCCTGTCTCTCCCCTCTCTCTCCATACATCTATTCTCTCTCTCCTTCCCTCCTCTCTCTCTTAACCCTTTTCTTCACCCTCTCTCTCCCCCTCTCTCTACACCCCTCTCTCCTCTCTCTCCCTTTTTTCCTTGTGTCTGTCTTCTCACTTTCTGCCCCTCCTTTCTTTCTCTCTCTCTCTCTCTCTCTCTCTCTCTCTCTCTCCCTGTGTCTCTCACTCCCTCTCTTCTCTCTCTCTTTCTCTTCTTTCTTTCTCTCTCTTTCTCTCCCTCTTGTGTCTCTCTCATCTCTTTCTCTCTCTCTTTTTACTGTGTGAATCTCTCTGTGTCTCTCTTCACCCATCTCTCTCTCTCTCTCTGTTATCTCTCACTCTCTCTGTTTACATTCTCTCTCGTGTCTCTGTCTGGCTCTCTATCTCCCACAATTTCTTTCCTATCTCTTTCTCTATCTATCTGTCCTCCCTCTCTCTCTCCCTTCCTGTGTCTCTTACTCTCTCTCTCCTCTCTCTCCATACATCTATTGTCTCTCTCTCCTTCCTTTTGCCCCCTTTCTCTCTCTCTGTTCCCCCTCTCTTCATCCCCCCTCTCTCTACACCTCCCTCTCTCGCCCTCTCTCTCTCTCTCCCTGTGTCTCTCACCCCCTCTCTACTCTCTCTTTCTCTCTCTCTTGTCTCTTCCTTTCTCTCTTCCTCTCCCTCTTGTGTCTCTCTCATCTTTCTCTCTCCCTCTCATCTCTCTCTCTCTCTCTTTCTCTCTCTCTCTCTCCTTCTTACTGTGTTAATGTCTCTCTCTGTTTCTCTACATCCCTCTCTCCCTTTATCTCTCAGCCTCTCATGTCTCTGTCTAGCTTTCTTTTTTCTCTCTTTCTCTATCTGTGCCCCCTTTCTCGCTCCTCTTTTCTCTCTCTCTCTCATCTTTTCCTCTCTCCTCTCTCTCTTCCTCTCAGCTTTTCCTCTCTCCCTCTCTCTCTCTCTCTCATCTTTTCCTCTCTCTCTTCCTCTCCCTCTTGTGTCTCTCTCATCTCTTTCTCTCTCCTCACATCTCTCATTCCTTTTTATTGTGTTAATCTCTCTCTCTCATCTTTTCCTCTCTCTCTTCTTCTCCATCTTATGTCTCTCTCATCTCTTTCTCTCCCCTTCTCATCTCTCTCCTTTTTATTGTGTTAATCTCTCTCTCATCTTTTCCTCTCTCCCCTCTCACTTCCTCTCCCTCTTGTGTCTCTCTCATCTCTTTCTCTCTCATCTCTCACTCCTTTTTACTGTGTTAATCTCTCTCTCTCTTTCTCTCTCTCTCTCTCTCTCTTCACCCCTCTCTCTCTCCCTTTATCGCTCACTCTCTATTCACCCTCTCTTATGTGTCTGTCTGGCTCTCTTTCTCTCTCTGTCCCCCCTTTCTCCTTGTGTCTCCCCCTCACTCTCCTCTCTCTCTCCATACCTCTCTTCTCTCTCTCCTTTCCTTTACCACCCCCTCTTCCTCTCTCTCTCTCTCTCTCTCTCTCTTTTCACCCATCTCTCTCCCTTTATCTCTCACTCTCTTCTTTCTTTCCTCTCTTTTTCCCTATCTGCCCCATCTATCTTTGTGCCTCCCCCTCTCACTCCTTTCTCTCTCTCATTTCTCTCTCTCTCTGTGTCTCTCTCTCATTTTTTCCTCTCTCTCTCTCCTTTTTATTGTGTTATTCTCTCTCTCTCTCTCTCTGTCTCTCTTCACCCCTCCCTCTACCTTTATCTCTCACTCTCTCTGTTCACCCGCTCTCATGTGTCTGTCTGGCTCTCTATCTCCCCTTGTTTCTTTCCTCTCTCTTTCTCTGTCTGCCCCCTTTCTCCATGTGTCTCCCCCTCTCTCTCCATACCCCTTTTCTCTCTGTCTCTCTCTCTCTCCTTCCTTTTACCCCCCCTCTCTCCATCCGTCCCTCCCCTCCCCTATTCTCCCCTATTCTCTCTCTTCTTCCCTTTACACCGCCTTTCTCTCCCCCCTCTCTTCACCCCCCCCTCTCTCCCTGTCTCTCTCTCTCTCTCTCTCTTGTCTCTTCCTCTCCCTCATCTCTTTCTCTCTCCTTTTTACTGTCTTAATCTCTCTCTCTCTCTCTTCACCCCTCTCTCTCCCCCTTTATCGCTCACTCTCTCTGTTCACCCTCTCTCGTGTCTCTGTCTGGCTCTCTATCTCCTCTTTTTTTCCCCTCTCTCTCTCTCTCTCTCTCCCTCCCTCCCCCTCTCTCCTCCTACCTGCTCAGTTGTCGTTGTGTGCCTGATTTTGCCCTCGGAGACACAGATCTCACACTGCGCTCCAACTCAAACACAGTCCTGTCTTATATTCAGCTCCGACTCTTTACTAAGAATCTAACCCCACTATTTCTGCACTCGGCCTATTTTTACCCCGCGCTGTCTAAGGAACAGGAGCCACAAGAGACAGTCGTAAAAAAAACGCACTAAGAAAAGCCTGACAGACCAGTTTTTAGCATGCACTGTGAAAAATGAGGTGAATTCAGAATATGTATGTTGTTTTGAGGTTTGGCTAAAGGAGATACATTATACAAATCAGTTTTTAAAGCGCGTGCCATGTTGTAAGTGTTTCAAGTTTCTGACAAGCACAAACACAAAGTTTCAGAGAAGTTCAAGGTTTACATTTAGACCTCCATTTCTGTTCAAGGAAGGGTTCTTTAACTCCCCTTCCCAAACCAGTTCTTTTCCCTGGCCAAGATCTGAACCTCACTGTCCTCAAAGGAGTGGCCCGTGGTTTTTAGGTGGAGATGTACGGCAGACTGAGGTCCACCCTGAGTCTCCCGTCTGTGTTGGTACATTTTCTAGTGAAGAGGCTGTTTTTATCCTTCCTTGAGCAGAAATGGAGGTTTCAGACATCATTTGTCTCCCATTTATAACTCCATCCTCAAACTTAAATCAAAACAAAGAAAACAATAGCGCAGCAGGTCAGGTCCTCTCCCTGGACACTGCATCGCCCTTGTTTTCCCCCAGACCCCCTTTCTCTGCCTGGGATAATCCCTTTGGACCTCTTAAGTCCCCCTGTTTTTTCCTCGGCCACCCTTGTATTTCCCCCAGGTAACTGTTTGCCCCGACCCACCCCATTCAAGTCCCTTAGCCCTTGTACCCAGTAGTGTTTTTTCCCTTGCCCACATCCCTCACTGTGTCTTCTGAGGTCGTTTTCACACCAGGAAAGTCCGATAGTTCACTTGCTTTGGTCCGGACCAAATTTTATTTTATATATTTTTTTGGTGCGGTTCGCTTTCACACTGCAGTTTTTCCTCAAGCGAACTAACGTCTATAAACAAAAGCACGTGTGCTGAGGTCGCTCAGCCATTGGACAGAATGAGCCCTGTCGGTGTCCAAACGCGGAAGGAGGAGAATAATGGTGTTACGTGCTGTTTTCAATCTAGCCTTAGCGATATGGTTTGCTCAGTTTATACAGTTTGCACAAATGTTTGAGCAGCATCGTGAGGTTTACACTATTTTACAATCAATGTACAAATGACGAAGACACAGGACAAGACGACTACGGAGGACAGCGCTCGTGCGCGCAACAAGTTCTGACTCTTGCTCTTCACGCAAAACGTAAGTAAGACTCGTAAGTTTCGTTTTGTTTCGTTTCGTTTAGTTTCGTCAGCCTCGGTTTCCCATAATGCTCGACATACGACGGGAGCTTGTTAAGTACAAAAAGCCAACTTGTGTCGGATCGAGTCCGGTCTGCATTCTCACCTCAAACGAACCGCACTAGGATTCGTATGGAACCGGACCGAGACCGACCTTTTTAGGTGGTCTCGGTCCGCTTGTTTGCTCCGGATCGAGACTTTTGGTTTTTATTCACACCAGCCCAAAAGGTCCGAATCAAAGGAGCAAACGAACTCTGGTTAGTTTTAAGCGAACCAAACACGGCAGGTGTGAAAACGACCTGAGTTATTGTGGTTTTAAAAAAAGTTACTTTAATAATAAAAGATTAAAAAAAAAAAAAAACATTATGGCCCTGAATGGTTCTGCTAACAAGACCCCACACTCCACTCCCACTGCATATTGAAGGCTACTTCCACACGACAGCGCTCCTAGATTATTTTTTTTTTAATGCGGGTTGAAAAAAAATTGCGTCCACACACGTTTCGGATCAGTAAATATTCGCGTCCAGACGAAAACGGAGCGCTGAGTGAAAACGATGTAATACATCTGCCACACCGATATGTGGCGCTGTAAACAGGAAACAGCCAGAGCCACCGGAAACACAACACTACAAAGAGCGCATGTGCATAAAGTCCTTTCTCTTCCGCAAACAAGCATCGCGACGTCATTGTTTTCCAAAAGCTGCGTTTTGCTCGTCAACACGACAACGCGACCCCGGGCGTTCTCAGATTTCTCCACTCTGAAACCTGGTTTCAAAAAACACAGTTTTTGCCCGCCAAAACGCCGGCCCCATGTGGACGAAAGGCCAAAACGAATACAAACTTCTTCATTTCCGATGTTGTCGTGTGGACGGGTCCTTACCTAACCAACAGAAACTGTAAACAAGTATGTGTGGTAGTCTCAGAGTAATTTCATTGGAGTTAGCTCCCCCTGCAGGCAGATATAGGCAGTGTCCACCAGCGTCTGACCAGAACTGAAGAAGCAGCTTGGATGAGCTGTGAAACGTATTCGACCAAATAAACTTATGTCCAGTTGACAAATTTAATTTCTCCTTTTGCTATGGATTCTACCTGGACAACTGAGGGATTCTACACACTTTGTTCTATCTACATCTCCAAAGCTCAAAATGCTCTGTTCCACCTTGTGATGTCATGAAAAAGTGTTCATTTTCAAGTTAACAGCGACTTTTTTTTTACATTTTGTTTAGAAGAGATCGGCAATTCCAGGGCTGAAATCACCCAAATGATTCTAGTGAAGGTGTATGGAGTTTAAAAACACTGTGGAGCACCTCCTGTATAACACGTGTGAATGAAACAAAACACAACTCCAGGGGGGTATTCCACAAACGTCGCTAAACTTAGCCGCGACTAAGTGCTAAGTTCTCGCCTGGCTGAGACACAACTTAGACAAAAGCTTGAACCCGTTCCACTAACGCGTTTCAGCTGCGCCTAGTCAGAGCTAAGCCCAGTCAGGCCTAATCAGGCCGGGCCTCCGCGCGTGCACGGGGAAGGTAAGAAGCCCTGAACAAGCGACTGTCGAAAACGCGATCATGTCGAAGATTCGGGCCGATTATTTCAGCGCATCAGAACAGAATTTGCTTTTGGAACTCTACAACACATTTGCAATAACCAAGACCAGAGACATGGCGTGGCAGAAGTTCGCCGAGCGCTTAAATACGTAAGTTAAGTCCTATAACAGTGCTGGACATTGAGTTTATTAAGTCTGTTTTTCACCATTGATGTCAACGCTGATTTGTGGCGCAGGGGTAAAGTTACCGTCTGGAGAGCGGGAGATTGTGAGTTCGATACTCATGGTAGGCAGTTGATGGCATAATTATTATACATTTGTATAGCAGTCTTGTCAGTTGTAATTTATTTTTACTGTGTAAAAGTATTTGCTCCAACTAATACGTTAAATTGAGTTATCTTGTCTTTGAGCAGGAATAATGTGAAGAAGACTGTTTTGCTGGTAAAGACAAAGCATAATAACATTTTGCAGAGTGCTAAGTAAGATAATATTAATATTATTATTCAGTGAAATTAGTAATACTGTTGAAATGGTACCTTAATTTAATTTAAAATGAACAGTAGCTACCAAGCCACAGGAGGTGGGAGCCCCCCTCAAAATCTTTCACCTGCAGAGGAGCTGGCACTGGCCCTAAACCGGGGTCGCCCACTGGTGGAGGTAACTGAAGGAGGGACCCCATCAAAGATCCTTCCTGCGAGTTCTCCTGAAGAGTATATTCAAGTTACTGAAGATGGTGTACACTTGGACCCTCCTCAGCAGTCCTCCAGCAGTGCCTTGCCTGACCCTCAGCAGTCCTCCAGCAGTGGCTTGCCTGACCCTCAGCAGTCCTCCAGCAGTGGCCTCACACCAGAATGTCATACCTAATGTCTTTTATTGTTTTATGCCTATTGATGGAAATTGATAAATAGGATTTCATTAAAAAGGCTTGCACAGCATCTCTGAAGCAAATTTGTTGAATCATTGAAATGTTGCATCATGGAGCGTGCCTGTTATTTGGCTACATTTTGTTTTAAAAGTAAAGGTTTACCTGTAACTGTATTCTTTGATAGAGATGTCACATAAAATATAAAGTGTCAATGTCGTCAAGTGAGAGTGATGTTAGGCCCAGCTGATATAATTTGATGTGATGATAAGAGTAATTGTAGGTTAAATTCATTTCCATTTCTGTAATATGTTGCAAATATAAATGCGTGAAAATTTAACTGAAATTTGACGTGGGCATCAATAGGTCAATAGCGGGAATCGTACCCGGCCCGCCCTCACGAGAGTCAAAGCACAAATCCACTCGACCACAGATATTCTTTGAAATACTGCTGGAATTCTTCTATATGTTAATGTCGTAAAGACAGCGGTTGAGAAGCATATGTTTAGATTACCGGAGAATTGTCAAGAACCGAGAACGTAAGGTAATTTGTTTTTTTGCTGATGTTGTTTTCGGACAACACAGATACTCATGCGGGGAGGTGTGCGGAACGGTGTGTTTGACACTCTGTTTACATCAGGTACGTATTCTCTGCGACACGGCCTAAGTAAGACAGAACTTTAGCCTTGCCGCGACCAGACTATCTGCTAAGACCATGTTGCCCCAGTAACTCAGCGGGAACTAAGTTTAGCGAGCGTCATGGAACCGAACTCTCACTTAAACTAGCGCCAACTGACGAATAAAGCCGGGCTTTGCGCTTAGTAGCTTTCGTGGAATACCCCCCAGGTCTGTTTGTGATGAGGAAACAACACAATAACAAAGCTGAAGAACTGGCAAAAAGACTGCAATCTGAACTGACAAACGAATCCAAGAATTACATTTCAGAACATGTTTGTACACATCTACATTAAATATACCACGTTATCTAATTTTAAGAGCTTGTAACTCTGCTATATTGTTTCACCTCAGCACTGATGGATGTAGAGTGGTTTACGCATGAATGGCTATGGCTGAAAAGTATCTCATTGCATTTTTTTTCCTGACCAGCTTTGTAATTGCGGTTTAGATTTTACCAATAGGATTCTGTTCAAAGTTCACATTTTAAACGCATCCTGCAGAATTGACTAAAAGATTCAAATACGATGTGACAAACTAATACAAGAATCACCTTCAGGACATGTTACTGCAGATCGAAACTACAGCGTTAGAAGCTTTTATGCAGAATAAGACAGGAGATTTTGTTTGTTTATAAAGGAAATTATGGTATTTCAAAAGGTCTTTGTGATTTGCTAATTACGTTCATTCAAATTGGGATTAATCTTGCAGCCCTATGGGGATGTACCTTAGGAAAGCGCCAGTTAAACCTTTCAATCTTCATGGATACTAAACCAGACCGGGCGACCAGTCAGAATGCCTCTTTGTCTAGGTATTTTTGAGCTATAAACCCACCTATAATTTCATAAATGTACTGTGGAACATTCCAGGCAGAGCAATGGCATTATATTTTGTTATTTATTTATTGAAAACAAGGACAGTGCACAGAACACATTAATCTCAGAGAGGAATGGTGCTCTGTGCCAGATCAAGCTACAAGCTCCGATCTGCAGTCCTTGGGCGGGTACAAAGTATATTAAAGAAACTATTTACATTAGGCCAACTCTAACAACATTTCATCATTAACAGTGTCTCCTTAAAACACCCACAGTCTAATTCATCATTAAGCATTTAAAACAATCTAACATTCTAATTTCCATGAATACAAGATTTCAAATTGATCATTATCTTCTAAAAATGCTGAAATTCCATCCATTCATCCATTTTCTTCCGCTTATCTGGGGTCGGGTCGCGGGGCAACAGTCTAAAGAGGGACTCCCGGACTTCCTTCACCCCGGACACTTCCTCCAGCTGCTCCGGGGGGACCCCAAAGCGTGCCCAGGCCAGCCGGGAGACATAGTCCCTCCAGCGCTTCCTGGGTCTTCCCCGGGGCCTCCTCCTGGTGGGACATGCCCGGAACACCTCCCGACGGATGCGCTCAGGAGGCATCCGAATCAGATGCCTGAGCCACCTCAACTGCTCCTCTCGACGTGGAGGAGCAGCGGCTCTACTCCAAGCTCCTCCCGTGTGATTGAGCTCCTCACCCTATCTCTAAGGGAGCGCTCAGCCAATCAGCGGAGGAAACTCATTTCACCCGCTTGTATCCGCGATCTCGTCCTTTCGGTCATTACCCAGAGCTCATAACCATAGGTGAGGGTAGGAACGTAGATTGACGGTAAATCGAGAGCTTTGCCTTTCGGCTCAGCTCCCTCTTCACCACAATGGTCCGGTACAGCGACCGCATCACTGCCGACGCTGCACCAATCCACCTGTCAATCTCACGCTCCATCCTCCCCTCACTCGTGAATAAGACCCTAGCCGTTTCCCAATTCAGCGAGTGCACGGTTCGGAGTGTGGACTCAGCCTGCAGTCGAGGCGGTGCATACTGAGTGCAGTCCGTGGATCGCATGGCCATCTGCGAAATGGAACAGGTCCGCCTCAGCTCAATGAGCCGGGTGGTCTGCTCCTTGTTCCCTAAAGACAAAAATATTATTCTATTGCGACTAGTAATACTTTGAATTGGGACATGTTTATACTGTAGAATATCCAGCATTACAACAGCAAAGGAAATATAGAAGTGTAAGGAGAAAAAGCATGTGAACGGTAATACAGGTGCCGTGAACTATGCCGTTACGGCTACCGTCACACATGTTTAGCGTAGTTTATGAAGAGTTTCATGTAGCATAGTTGTAGGTGAGGTGAACCAGTACACACATTTTATAGTGAAGTCACAACTGAGTCCATCTTTGTAGTCATATATCCTGCCATGCTGTGCATACTGGGGCTTTTGAGTGTGCGAAGCATGCATTTTTGCACGCTTGGTCCACGCCCCGATTTCCATGGAAACGACTGCGGTCTTTGGACCGAGTTTTAACTGTGCATGGGACAAAAACGAAATGGAACAGCAGTTGTCGCGCCGGATATGTTGCACATCCCCCTCCAAGCACCAAGAACCATGCACTCGCTGAATTTGGAAACGGCTCCTGAAATACTTGAACTCCTCCACTTGAGGCAGGGACTCTCCACCCACCCCACCCACACTCCACTCAGACTCACTGTCATCAAAATCGTCTAGAATGCACACTTACCAAATTCACCAGTATTTTATCCTCTAAAATACAATTCAACGACAACATGACCATCAAGACAAATTAACACAACACACAAACACAATACATCTCCATAGAAACAAGCAGGTTACAGGTGAGGCATTAATAAGGGGCCAGTACCCAATACCGATACTAACTGAGGTATTGATTCTCGTGCAAAAAAATGTATGTTAAAAATATCTCCAAAAACTTCAATTTGTCAGTTTTAAATGTTAATGCAATAATTTAGGATGGTGTTTTAAGGCAAGATGGTCTAAAAAATTTTGAAAACTTGAGCATGAGTTCCAAATATGAACTTATCCTCATTTAATCTAGCCAGAAATGACAAATAATGGATTTTAATAGACTAGATGATGATGATGATGATGATTTTTTTTAGCACTAATAAAAGAAAAAAAAGAAAAACATGCATCCTTACTGTGATCAGGTTTGCATCTCCAAAAACATTAAATGTATCTATCTCCATGGACAATGTTCCCAAGTATGATTTTTACTTTTTTTACTGATTTTTTTTTTTTACGGATTTTGCCTGATGAAGGCCTAGTGCCAATACATTGCATGTCTTAAAGGAGAATTAAAGTTTTTTTTACAATCTGAGCCTTATTTTGGTAATAAAACAAGTTGTTTTACTCACCCATAGCACTTTGGTGTCATATGGAGCATTTCCGGAGATGTTTTAGTTTAGCGATATCCGTAATGTGAGTTCTCGGGGCACATGTTTGCGGTCTCCAAATAACACAAACTTTAGCACTTTTCAAATCACAGAAGCTCAATGTCTTAGTCTACACTTTCGTTTGCATCAAAAGTGGCCTGTAATCCGAGAGTTATCCATAATTTACAGCTTGTGTTTCATGTTTGGGTCCCAGGAGCTGAGAGCGAAATAAGCTGTGACTCCGCACATGCGCTCTGGCGTCCTCATCTACTCAAAACTATGGTTAAATCTCGGATTACAGGCCACTTTTGACTCAAACGAAAGTGTAGACTAAGACATTGAGCTTCTATGATTTGAAAAGTGCTAAAGTTTGTGTTATTTGGAGACCGCAAACATTTGCCCCGAGAACTCACATTACGGAGATCGCTAAAGTAAAACATCTCCGGAAATGCTCCAAATGACACCAAAGTGCTATGGGTGAGTAAAACAACTTGTTTTATAACCGAAATAAGGCTCAGATTGTAAAAAACGTTAATTCTCCTTTAATAAATCTTACATTTTGCAAGTAAGACAGAGTGCGGGATTATTTTCTTCTCTGGGGCTGTTCCCTCTCCTCCAACACACCCGTTTGATGAAATTGAAGTGCGAAGTTCTCATTCTTGTACAACTTTTTTAACAGCACACCTTTAAGCAGCAAATTCCACCACAGAACCTCTAACCCAGGGGTGTCAAACTCATTTTGGTCCGGGGGCCGTATTTAACCTACTTTGATCCCAAAGAGGCCGGATCAGAAAACTCATGGCAAATATACCCCAAAAATATCAATAAGTCCAAATATTTGTCCAGAGAAACTCAAATCTATTACAGAAGTCTTTTTTATTTGATTAATTTATTTGATTTTTTTTTTTTTTTTTACAAAATATTATATTATGAACAACCTGAAACTTTAAGAAAAATGCAATTTCAACATAAGCGTACAGGTTTCCCATTCACCTCCGTGAACAAATAGGAATTAGTCAATTTTTCTTGGAAAATCCTGCACTCGGCGTCCACTTTTCTCATTTTTGACATTTTGCTGATGAGGGTGTCAGGGTCAACAGTCAAAACGATGGTCCTTTAAGAGCGTTTGGAAAGAGGCGAGTCTTCGTTTGTGCTGCTCTGGTGGGAGGGGCCACGTACAGAGGGGCTGGAGACGCTGCTATGCTAAACTGCACAGAAAATGACCAATATTTTAATAGAAAATTGATATCTAATTTAAATTAGTGCTGCCAGGCAATTAAAAAAATAATCTAATTAATTACAGGATTTGTAATTAATTAATCGAATTAATCGCATTTTTAAAAATATATATTTTTAGGTGGTTTATTGTGCTTTCCCACAGTGCAAAAAAAGGTGTCAAACGTGTGATTTATAGTGGTACAGTGAAAAGAATGCAGACTTCCCCTTTAAGTCTTTCAGTCTTTCACTCTTTCAGTGCACGTTCCCTCCAGTGTAACCAAGACAAGACTGCCGTACACCCCCATTCACCTCCCACATTACGTAACATTCATTCGAAAGCTCATTTACACCATTCCACTAGCCTATTAAATGGTGGATATTTCTGGTGTACGTGAGCACGTACAGCAGCTTTCATGCAACGTCAATAAATAATATACACAGCTTCAAATATACAGAGAATACAAATAATTGTCCGTGTAAATTACTCATGGCTCACCTTTTTTTTTTTTTTTTTTTTTTTTCCATTGCATTTATATAGCGCCTTTCATGACATGCCTTGTCATCCCAAAGCGCTCCATAGTTCACCGTTCATTCTCTCCACACTTGGTGGTGGTAAGCTACCTTCTGTAGCCACAGCTGCCCTGGGGCAGACTGACGGAAGCGAGGCTGCCAATCTGCGCCATCGGCCCCTCCGACCACCTCCAACACTCACGCACACTCCACTTTCATACTAGGCAATGTGGGTGAAGTGTCTTGCCTAAGGACACAGCGACAGCTTTTTGCAACTGGCGCCCCACTGTGGCACCTGGAATTCCCAGTGGTCTCCCATCCAAGTACTGACCAGGCCCTGCCTTGCTTAGCTTCTGAGATCTGACGGGATCAGGCTTTGACAGGCAGGTATGGCCACCTGACCCCCGGAACCCGCGAAACTGGATTACCGGCGCGGATGTGTCCGGACCATCGCACGGAGGAGGAGGGAGGAGGCGGTGGCACCGCGGGGTGAGTAAATGATCGGGTTTAGCGTGATTTGGATGGGCAAAACTAACGCTTCTTAAGTGTGCACCCTTAGTCACGGCAGAACACGCTGGAGAAGTTATGGTAATTGAAAAGGGTTCAGCACGCGGAGCGCAGCAGATACGGAAACGGGTGCACGTGCTCTCCCCGGCGTCTTCACGTGCTCTCCCCGGCGTCTTCACGTGCTCTCCCCGGCGTCTTCACGTGCTCTCCCCGGCGTCTTCACGTTCTCTCCGCGGGGACAGGGGGCTAAGAAACGGATCTGCTCCGTCACATTTTTATAAATAAACTTGCCGTTCAAACGCCCCGCACGCCAAATTTAAAATGCGCGTGCATTGAATTGCGCTCATAATTAATTGCGTTAATTTTTATAACGCCTTAATTAGCAGTGTAATTAATTAATCTAATTAACGTGTTAAACTGACAGCCCTAATTTAAATATTTTAATAGAAAATCAGCCGAGGGCCCGATTAAAGGTCTTGGAGGGCCGGATCTGGCCCCCGGGCCTCATGTTTGATACCCCTGCTCTAGCCTGTCCTCCAGCCCCGTGGTAAACTATAGAACGGGTGATGTCACGTGACCAAAACCTGTAGTTAGTCTTACGGTAGTCATTTTTACAGTTCAAAATGACAGGGAGCTGAAATGAGTGGAATCTGGTCAAATGGAGCGAGCCGAGGGGAGGTCCACACATGCTCAGAGCGTGTGTCACTAAATAAAAGCCTGTCAAAGTCCAGACAAGTTTGAAAAGTATATCTGTCTCTTTTTTTTTCTTCTTCTCGTAACTCCACTTTTAAGATCAGGGATTAGATGACAACCACAAGAACCAAAGTCAATCATGAATACAATGCACTTTTTATGTTTTCTGTGAATACGGGTCACGCTGGGCCGTATTTAGGGTCATTTTTATGGTGTTTTTGAAGAAAAGGGGGAGGTTTAGTGATTCAAGCATCGTCTTTTCAAATGTACTATTGTATTCGATTCACTTCTGAGGTTATTTTGCGAGTTTGTCCTTGAACAGCTATACTTAAGAGTGATCAAAATAAGAGTGATTTGAACATTAAGCCTGTCGACACTGAAAAACGCTCTGTTCTCGGCATTTGACTGGGTCATCTGTAAGTCAAGTTTTTGGGTTTTTTTTTGCAACTTTCTTTATTAACATTTTCAATTTAGAAAGAAAGAAATAAAAATAAAAAATAAATAAAAGGGGTGACAAGGACAAGGTTATTGTTGGTGCCAAATAATCAGTAAAATACACGGTATCACTTACAGTAATAGAAATGAATGTCAATTTAAAAAATAAAAATAAATCAATAAATCAATAAATGACTTACATAACAAAATCCAATATAAATAAAGTAGTTGAATAATAATAATAAAATAAAATATAAAAATATATAGATTTACACAGATACATAGGTAAAAAATATATTATTATTATTATTATTATTATTATTATTATTATTAATAATAATAATAATAATAATAATAATAATAATAATAATAATAATAATAACTGGTGTTTATAGCTAAAAACGACACCTTGAAAAAAACATGCTTTCTTACTGTGAGCAGGTTCACCTCTCCATAGATCTAACCTGTAACATTCCTTTGTGGAGTCATCTGCTTGTCTTGTCTTGTAAAGCTAGATAAGTTTAATGCCATACTGTGGAACATTCCAAGAAAAGCAATAACATCTCCATGGAGACGGGGAAGTGGCGGCTCCTCCTCCAAGTTGCTTCTGCCCAAAACTATAAAACTGTTCTAATGATGATATAAAAGTGTGAATGTACCGGTGTGTGTGTGTGTGTGTGTGTGTGTGTGTGTGTGTGTGTGTGTGTGTGTGTGTGTGTGTGTGTGTGTGTGTGTGTGTGTGTGTGTGTGTGTGCGTGCGTGCGTGCGTGCGTGTGTGTGTGTGTGTGTGTGTGTGTGTGTGTGTGTATGTGTGTGTGTGTGTGTGTGTGTGTGTGTGTGTGTGTGTGTGTGTGTGTGTGTGTGTGTGTGTGTGTGTGTGTGTGTGTGTGTGTGTGCAGCTGTAGAAACAGAGCAGCTCCGTCTGTCAAATATAATGTGAAAATAATCAGACGTGTACAGTTGTGTTTGGAGAAATCTCCACGCACCAGGCTCTGTGCTGCTGATAACAGAGAGAGAGAAGAGAGGGAAGAAAGGAGGGGAAGTGTAATGGACTGTCCTGAGAGAGGGAAGAGAGGGAGAGAGGGCAGAGGGATAGAGAGAGGGAAGAAAGGAGGGGAAGTGTAATGGACTGTCCTGAGAGAAGGGAGAGAGGGAGAGAGGGCAGAGGGAAAGAGAGAGAGGGGGAAGAGGGAGAGAGAGAGGGAAGAAAGGAGGGGAAGTGTAATGGACTGTCCTGAGAGAGGGAAGAGAGGGAGAGAGGGCAGAGGGAAGAGAGGGAGAGAAGGCAGAGGGAAAGAGAGAGAGGGGGAAGAGGGAGAGAGAGAGGGAAGAAAGGAGGGGAAGTGTAATGGACTGTCCTGAGAGAAGGAAGAGAGGGAGAGAGGGCAGAGGGAAAGAGAGGGGGAGAGAGGAGGGGAAGTGTAATGGACTGTCCTGAGAGAGGGAAGAGAGGGAGAGAAGGCAGAGGGAAAGAGAGAGAGGGGGAAGAGGGAGAGAGAGAGGGAAGAGAGAGAGGGAGGAGAGGGAAAAGAGGAGGGGGAGTGTAATGGACTGTCCTGAGAGAGGGAAGAGAGGGAGAGAGGGCAGAGGGAAAGAGAGAGGGGGGAAGAGGGAGAGAGAGAGGGAAGAGAGGGAAAAGAGGAGGAGAGGGAAGAGAGAGAGAGGGAAGAGAGGGAAAAGAGGAGGGGGAGTGTAATGGACTGTCCTGAGAGAGGAAAGAGAGGGAGAGAGGGCAGAGGGAAAGAGAGAGAGGGGGAAGAGGGAGAGAGAGGGGGAAGAGAGGAGGAGAGGGAAGAGAGGAGGAGAGGGAAGAGAGGGAAGAGAGGAGGAGAGGGAAGAGAGAGAGAGGGAAGAGAGGGAAAAGAGGAGGGGAAGTGTAATGGACTGTCCTGAGAAAGGAACGAGAGGGAGAGAGGGCAGAGGGAAAGAGAGAGAGGGGGAAGAGGGAGAGAGAGGGGGAAGAGAGGAGGAGAGGGAAGAGAGGAGGAGAAGGAAGAGAGGGAAGAGAGGAGGAGAGGGAAGAGAGAGAGAGGGAAGAGAGGGAAAAGAGGAGGGGAAGTGTAAAGCACTGTCCTGAGAGAGGGAAGAGAGGAGGGGGAAAGAGAGAGAGACAGACAGAGAGAGAGAGAGAGGGGGGGTGTAATGTACTGTCCTGAGAGAGGGGGGGAGAGAGAGAGAGAGAAGGGACGTGGAATCAGGGGACAGATGGCGAGAGAGAGGGAAGAGAGGAGGGGGCAGAAGTGTAGAGCAGAGGGCAGAGGGAGAGAGAGAGAAGGAGAGGCAGAGGGAGAGAGAGAGAGGAGGAGAAATCAGGGGCAGAGAGAGAGAGAGAGAGAGAGAGAGAGAGAGAGAGAGATTAGGGGCAGAGGGAGAGAGAGAGAGGAGGAGGAATCAGGGGGCAGAAAGAGAGAGAGAGGGAAGAGAGGAGGGGGCAGAAGTGTAATGCACTGTCCTGAGAGAGGGAGGAATCAGGGGGCAGAGAGAGAGAGAGAGAGAAAGAGATGAGGGGCAGAAGGAGAGAGAGAGGCAGAAGGACTGTGTTGGACTGTCCCAAGAGAGGGAGAAGAGGAGGCAGAGAGAGCGGGGCAGAAGAGCTGAGCTGTACTGTCCTGAGAGAGGGAGGAGAGGGAGCAGAGAGAGAAAGAAAGAGAGGGAGAGAGAGAAGAATTGTACTTTATTGCCATAATTGAGGAGTAGAGCGGGAGCAGAGAGTGAGAGAGAGAGAGAGAGTAAGTGAGAGAGAGGGGAGGTGCAGTACTGTATTACCCCAAGAGAAAGGGGAAGAATGAGGGGGCAGAGAGAGAAAGAGAGAGAGAAAGAAAGAGAAGAACTGTACTGCATTGCCCAAAGAGAGGGAGGAGAGGGAGAAGAGAGAAAGAAAGAGGGGCAGAAGAAGTCTACTCTACTGTGCAGGGAGAGAGAGGAGAGAGGGCAGTAGCCAAAAAATGTACTCAAGTAATAATAAAAATAAAAATAAATAGAAATATATTTAAAAATAGAAGCACCAAAGTAGAACGTAATGATCCAACCAAATGATCAAGTAGAGTAAAAATGTATTTGCGGAAACTGAGAGATCTGTAGCTGTAATTTCATCAAAAGTTGGAAATACAAAACAGAAAAAAGGCCCAAAGTCTGGTATTTTTTAAAAGACAGAACATAAAACTAAAGGAGTAGTGCCACAAGTTAACATCAATGTATTTTGGCAATACAATCACCTGTAAATGAATATGCAAGAAAGACAGGACATGCCGTCTCCATGGAAACAGACCACCCACCAGAAAAGTTAAAAGTGTCAAAATACAGCTTTTGTTACTCATAAACTTACTCCTAAAGTGGAAAAAAAATGTGAGTGAGTAAAGTATAAACATGTTTTGATCCGATTGTGGCAGTTTCCAGGTTCGATCATCGGGATTTTCTTACACCTCCAAAACACTGGCTATTTCTGTTGGCTTTTCTATTTCTCCGGAGATCCTCCTTACCCAACCGTCTGGAGACACTGCTCCTCACAGGTTGCCCAAGAGTGGGTCAAATGCCGAGGAAACTGTAATCTTCCTTAGAAACTATGGGCTCTTGCATGATCAGACAGAAACTAACCCGTCTTCATTTGAGTCAGTTATATTTAAATTAATCCTCAGTGTGGTTTCAAATAGATCAGGACCGAATCAGCGGATTAGAGTAATGGATGTGTCATTACGTTAGAGCCTCCCAAAACAAACAGCTCCTGTGACAGAGCAGGTTTCCCCCACAGACTCACCCCATGGTCTGGTAATGAAACCTGACATGAGACTGGGCCGATCACGAGAAGAGGGGGTGAGGTAAGTTTAGTTTAGTCTTTATTTGATAACCCATAAAAACCAGACAAGTTCTACACCAGATTAAAGGTATACAGTGGTCCCTCGTTTATCGCGGGGGTTAGGTTCCAGAAATAACCCGTAATAAGTGAAATTCCGCGAAGTAGGACAACTTTATATTTTACAATTATTATACGTGTTTTAAGGCTGTAAATGCCTTAAAACACTGGAATTAACGTTTTCTCACACTTCTCTCTCGTTTAAACATTTAAACTTTCGTAGATTTTCAACAAAATGTATTATAGTGAAGCGTGGGGGCTCCGCCGGGAGCCCCGCCGGACGCGCGAGGGGAGCGGAGACATGAGTCAGTGGATACGGACGCGATGCGCACCAACTCCTTGGAGAAGTGGGCGTGGTCAAATCCGTGACAGAACAGCACGACCGGAGCAAGGCCGGGGCTGTGAGCACGAAATCGAACCGCGGCACCCGGACCATGCCTCCCCCTCAGGACCGCGTCCTCGCAGCCCGAGCCACAAACCGAACACGCACAAACGAACGCAAGAGCCGCACAAAACCAGCAAAGAGCCGCACGGGGTGATTTAATCCTGGTTTAGACCTGGTCTAGTCCCGGTTTAGTCCAGGTTTAGACCTGGTCCAGGCCTGGTTTATTCCAGGATCAGTCCAGGTTTAGACCTGGTGTAGACCTGGTCTAGACCTGGTTTAGTTCTGGTCTAGACCTGGTTTAGTCCACGTTTAGTCCTGGTCTAGTCCTGGTCTAGTCCCGGTCCTCCCCGCGTCCTCCCCGCGTCCTCCCCGCGTCCTCCCCGCGTCCTCCCCGCGTCCTCCCCGCGTCCTCCCCGCGTCCTCCATCTACAGTCTCTTAGCCAATCAGGACGCAGAACACAATACAATGTTACACTATTTTAAAAAATGTTATACTATAAAAATAAAAAATATCTGCGAAACAGCGAGGCCGCGAACAGTGAACCGCAATAGAGCGAGGGACCACTGTAGTGCGTTTTTTTGTTTTGTTTTTTAATGTGAATCTGTATGGCGTCCCCTTCAACAGTGTCGTCCATTGACACTGACTTACCCCTGACAGTGTCCTATGAATCTAGTTCTGCCTCGGTTCTGTAGCTCACGAAAGTAGGTCCAGTAAGTTTGCGGGGACATTTAATAAAGCTTGTTTTTCTTCTCAAAACAATATTTGTCCCAAAAAAAATTCAAAAATTCAGCTGCCTAATTCGCATGGTGCTATTTTCTCTTGAGTCGTATCACTGTGCACCTATTAGTATTATTAGCCTGTAAACATCGATGTAAACATCCGCTTACAAGTGAACAATACTAATAGGCGCACAGTGATACGACTCAAAAGAAAATAGCACCAAGCAAATTACACTGCTGAATTTTTCGCAGACAACTGTTTGTGAGGCAAATATATCACTTTTTGGACAAATATTGTTTTGAGAAGAAAAGCAAGCTTTATTAAATGTCCCCGCTAACTTACCGGAACTACTTACGTGAGCTACAGAACCAGAGCAGAACTCGGCTCATAGGACACTGTCAGGGGTAAGTCAGTGTTAATGGACGACACTGCTGAAGGGGACGCCGTACAGATTCCATTTTGCCTGATGAAGGCCTAGGGCCGAAATGTTGCATGTCTTAATAAATTTCTCATTTTGCAAGTAAGACGGAGTGTGGGATTGTTTTCTCCTCGTGGGATAATTTTCAGTGAAAGCCGTTCCAGATTGAAAAATATGTCTCAATTTGGAATGACACACAGATTAGTCTGGCCAGAAAATAAACATTTGCCAAAAAAAAGAAGCTGAACACTAAACTCCAACCGTTCTCAAATAAAATTAAAGTCACAAGTTAGCATTACCCATTCACTCTCATCTTTTAGTTGAAAATCAAACACCTAAACAGGACCATGAACACTCGTATTGACCAAAGGTTTTTTGTATTTTTCACGGACAATTTCAAAACTTATCAGGCTGTTTGCATATATGCATTGTGTCTCCATGGTAACTGCTGAACATTCCACCAGTAAAGATACATCTAGAACACCCCCAGTGTGATGTCACTGCAAAGTATCAGTGGGCCCAAAGTAAACATTTGTTAAAATTATGAATAAATTTATTCATAACATCTGCACAAAGTAGGACATGTTTGCACTACTGATGCTGCTCCTCTGAACCTTTTTTGTTTTTGATTGTTTTTTAATATATGATAGCTATATTCTAGTTATTATTAGGGACGCACCGATGTGGAAATTTTAGCCAATACCGATATCCGATATTAATGTTGCTGTTATCAGCCGATACCGATATTAACCTATATACCGTATATATATATTTTTTTTTTCTTATTCTGAGATAACATTTTATACAGACTGAAAATCATGCAAAATGAATTTTTGAATGTCTTCTTTTATTTTCAAAACGTGTTTTGACTCCTGATTTTTATTTTTTATTTCAGTTTTTTTTTATAGTGTAACTTTTTTTTATAGTGTGACATTGTGTTGTGTGTGGGACGCACGGTCTCGCGCCGGTCATGCTGCTCTATCACGGATTTGAGCACGATGAGCGCTTCACTATTAATACATTTTGTTGAAAAGCTACGAAAGTTTGAGTGTTTAAATGAGAGAGAAATGCGAGAAAACGTTAATTCAAGGGATTACTGTACTGACAAATATCTGCTGTGTAAAAGTGGGCCGATATTAACATCGGGCCGATACGATATGTAAAAATTTGGCAATATCGGCCGATACCGATGTTAATGCCGATATATCGTGCATCCCTAGTTATTATTATTATTTAGTGTCTATATTCTAGTTATTATTATTATTTAATCAATCAATCAATCAATCAATCAAACATTATTTATAAAGTGCTTTTCATACAAAATTGTAACACAAAGCGCCTTACAGTGATTAAGGATTAGAAGATTGACTTTATTGATCTCACTCAGGAGAAATCGGTTTCTGCATTTGACCCGGGACCATCCCCATGATTTTGTTGTTTAGACTTGGTCAGGACCCAAGCTGGAGAATTTTACCTATGGAGCATGTTTTGGGTTGGTGCCCGGAGGAAACCCACCCAGACACAGGGAGAACATGCAAACTCCACACAGAAAGGCCCAGGCGACCCGAACCTTCTTGCTGTGAAGCATGAGTGCTAGCCACTCAGCCACCGTGCCGCCATCAGGGAAAAACCAAACAAACAACAACGACGAACAAACAAACAAAGGATTTAGTGTTTTATGTTTGCACCTTACCACCGAGACAAGTTCCTAGTCTGTGAATTATGTTCACTTGGACAATGGCAATAAAAGTCTTTCTGATTCTGAAAAAAAAGTAAGCTCCACCCCCGTTAGTCAAATAGCTAGCATTAGCCAAGAGTTTTTCAGTTAGTCGCTCTCATTGTTAAACATCAAACACCTAAACAGGACCTTGAACGCTTCTGTTGACCAAAGGCTCCAGAGAATGTTCCGTTTTAATCCGTCTAAAGACTCCTCAGGCTCTGATTACTAATGCGTTAATGTGTGCGTCGAGTCGCCATGGTAACTGCAGAGCAAAATCAATCAATCAATAATGAATCACTGACAATTACTAACAGTTTAATTTTGTTTGCGGGTGAGCAGACTTTTTAATTGCAAACAGGTGAATGATTTTTGGATTAAGCCACCACCCACAGTCTGGTCCGGGTCGGGGCGTGGACTCATTGAAGGTACTTTTGGTCTTATATGCATTACCGCTGATTACCCATGATTCCCTAGTCTGGCGGAGGTGGTGATGTGTCTCCCGTGGCAACAAAACAATAGCCTGTCTTTAACTCCGTCCATTATAACGGCTCGGGCAGGTCTCGGAGGAGGAGAGAGTGTGAGAAATGAGTCCATGTCTTCTGTGTGTTGGCTGAAGTCTGGGGATGATATATGTTTTATCGGTAAATCCAGAGACTTTTATTATTAGTCGTTGAGGAGCGAGTCAGGACACAAGTAGAAAAAACAGGTGAATTTAGCTGTGTGCATTGGGAAAAAACTAAAAACGATCTGCTTTTGTTGGCCTGTTTTTACCTGAAGGGAGTTTTGAAAGGCCCCACCAGGTATTGACAACTTTTCTCCGATCGTTACCCGTCATCAGTGGCTCATCAGTGTTTATTTTGACTTCATTTGGACTTATTTTGGAGGGATAACACCTGTTGTAAAGATAAATTGTAGTTTTTTTACACCAATCAGGGAGCAATTTGTGAAGAAAAGTTGAAAAATATGTTGAAAATTACAGGAAGTTTTCATCGTGCTCAAAAATTCTGCACAATTTGCACAAAAGAAACACATTTTATATATTTTTTTAAACTTTATTTGCACTTTCAACTAAATAAATGTGTTTTCTTATCATTGTATTTGTCAGATAATAATTTCTGGATGCATTAGAGGAGTAAGGGAATGTGAGTGTGAGGTTTTATTTTTGTAAAAATGTTAAATATAATAAAATGAGTAGTTTAACCTGTCATATACACTTTAAAAGGGAAAAAGGTGTACTATGAAACCCTCCTGATCTGGGGTCTACCACCTGTCTCCATGGTGACGATTTAATCCTTAAATAAACCTTAAAAAACATGCATTCTATACTGCAAGTGGGCCTCTCCACAGATCTGACCAAGGCGGTGCAGCGGAGGGATGCCTTAGTGTTTTGGTACAATTTTATATTAAAAACTGCACTTTTATACCGAACAAATACAAACCCAGAATACACACTTCTCCGATACTTTAGAACAGGGGTGAGCAATTATTTTCCCCCAGGGGCCAAATGAAAAGCAGAAAATATTGTGGAGGGCCAAAAGTTTGAAGTCGACTCTGGTTATTAATTTTATTTCTACGTTAAAATCAGTAAATGTCATTGTTTACAGAAGCTGGTAAGTTCTGTGTTATTAAGTAATGAGAGAACTGAATTTATTCAGTAAAATAATTCAAAACAATGGTAAACGTGAAACCTTTGTAACTCTTTTTCAGTCACATTAACCCCGCAATGCTTTCTGAGCTTAAGTTTCTTAACTTTGTATTAAAGGTCCCATGACATGGTACTTCTTGATGCTTTTATATGGCGCCTTAATGGTTCCCTTATACTGTAAATGAATCCTTCTTCAAAATCAACACTTAGTGCATGAGAAAGACACATGTACAGAGTCAGAGTCAAAAAATAACTCTCTGAACACCTCATTCTGGGCCTTGTTGCTTGAATGCAAATGAGAAGGACACAGATTGGTTAGAGGAGCGGGTGGGGGGGGGGCCAAATGCGCCGCTGGTTCCTTGTTTTAGCGGTGCGCTGTGCCTGGCCCCACTTCTGCGTGTGTAAGCGCGAAGGAGGAAAGGAGAGCCTTTTCAATGAAAAAAAACACATTTTCACAAAAAATAAAATAAAACCACTGCTGTTTCAGAGGTCCAGAGGGTCGGGTAAAGGACTTCCGAGTCTAGAAACACTCGCATGTGCCTCCAGGCAAATAAAAAAACGCATTTCGCATTGCGTAGCTCCTCCGCAGTCCAAATTATCTGGGCGTGATTTCCAGAGACAGGGGGTGGAGATCCAGACGATGGTGGAACTGAATTTGCATTTCTTTTTTCGATCTGACGTCAATAAGGTGCCTTGTCCAGAATCGCCCATTTGAGCTGTGTTTTTTTCAAACGCAGAAAAGGATCGCAAATGCTCAGTTTAGACATTTCGCAACTTTTAGCCATTGGGGGGGCCTAAACAGGGTAGGGGAGCTCACATTAACGTTCAAAAACCTCAGAAAGTGAAAATTTCATGCCATGGGACCTTTAAGACACCACAATGTCTTTGTTTGCCAAATAATAGAATACAAGATATGGCACAAACTTGTTTTGTCCAACTGCCAAACTGCACAGAAAAAAGTCAAAGTTAGCATGTTTTAGTGTTTAGCTTTAAGTGCATCAAAGTAATTTTTGTTTGAGGTGGAGATGTGAAGCACGTCCGACAGATGATCATCAGTACAAATGCGTCATGTACAATTGTGAAACTAGGTTTTATTTTCTTAGTTCCAAGCAACCTTTCACGGGCCAGTCAAAGTCGGCTCGCGGGACGTATTTGGCCTTGAAGATGTGAGTCTGGTCAACGTTGAATCTCCCAGAGTTCAGATGGGAGTGATTGACAGGTATATTAGCCAATCAGGGACACACATCCAAACAAACATGGCAACTTACGAGGAAAAAATCATCACAAAGGACTGAAAAATGTGTGGATTTGTGCAGAATCAATGAGCGAAGCACTAAACTTTGTTCAAAATGTGTTCAAACTTCAAACATATAAGACTTTATCTGACGACAGAATCCGCAAAGGCGTATGTGAATGCCATGATCTTCAGCCACAGATGACGGGCCATCAAAAATTGGATTCTGGAGCACCAAACATGCTCACACTAACAATACCAGATGGGTATTTTGCCATAAGGTGTTACCCTTGTGGGTATCACCTGATGGCCCCCAGATTACCAGACCAACAATGTTACAATATCATATTACATTATACATATTGTAATTTTATTGTTTATATTGTATAGTTGTGTTGTCTCACCTTCCCAGGACTACAGATGGAAATTAGTTATGAGCTACAATCTGGTACAAACATTTCTGCCACTGTGCTTAATGTAATTGTACACTGTCCTAATAAACCAATAAAGAAATGAAATGAAAATGAAATGAGATCTTACTGCTGTACCAGATGGTCTCAAACATCAGAGGCCATCCTGAAGCCCCTAAAGTCTCTCTTCAAAAAAACACTGAAAACTCTTGACAAAAAGCCTCTACAGTATCACTATTGTCTTGAAAGTTATCAGGTATTTATGGATGCTTGCCTTGTTTTTAAAGTTTTAAATGGACTCCACCATTAATGGATTTTATAAGTAAAAAAAACTACTAACCGGAGGAAACTAAAGCATACAGAGACGCAGGACCAAATTTTGCCAAATGGTGACGTCCATCAGAGGATCACAGTCATGGAACACATGACCTGCTCATGTCAGGAACTGTGGGTCCTTCTCAACCTTCAAGAACACTCTGAAACATTGGTTGAAAAATAATCAAACATGCTCTCACAGGTAGATGTTCTTCTTAAACTCAGAGAATGGTCTGTTGTGGTGAACTTGCTACACTTCTGTGTGTTCCTCTAAATGTTCTTCTGTTCTGACCTGCCTTATGGATGTAAAGTGGCTATTGTGCTAATTCCGGCATATTTACATTGATGCTGTTTGTTGTCATGTTGATTAATATGTATTGTCCTAATTCAAACAAATAAAAATAAATAAATAAAAATGTGTGGCCAATGAGCTCCTTCGTTTCACACGCGTCAATGAAATAAACTAATCTGATTGGACGATCACGTTTGGTTCTGGCTCGAGACGCAACAGAGGGACTGGTGACCAGACTGATAAACAAAATATACAGAGATTTCAGTCTGGACCTGCCAGGCAAACAGCCATCTCCTCCTGACGCGTGAAGAGTCCCTCAGTCGTCCCGGTAGAATCCATGATAAAAGGAGAAATTCAATTTGTCAACTGGACAAAGTTTGTTTGGTTGAAAACGTTTCGCTGCTCATCCGAGGGGCTTCGTCAGTTCTCGTTCTAGTGCTGGTTAGACCCTGTTTATATCTAGCTGCAGGGAGGAGCTCCTACACTGAAATAGCTCTGAAACTATCTCAACTACTCTGTCTCTTTTGTTTTTCGAATTTCTCTGGCGTCTAGTATTAGCATATCTATTCAGCCCTAGGAGGAGCTCACTACACTGAAATAGCTCTGAAACTATCTCAACTAATCTGTCTCTTTTGTTTTTCAAATTTCTCTGGTGTCTAGTTTAGCAGCCCTAGACAAGACAAAGAAACATTAGGGCAGACAAGCCAGGGCAGAGGGGTGGAGAGGGTCGTTAGGCTTGAATAGGGAGGCTAAACTAGACACCAGAGAAATTTGAAAAACAAAAGAGACAGAGTAGTTGAGATAGTTTCAGAGCTATTTCAGTGTAGTGAGCTCCTCCCTGCAGCTAGATATAACCAGCACTAGAACCAGAACTGACGAAGCCTCTCGGATGAGCGGCGAAACATTTTCGACCAAACAAACTTTGTCCAGTTGACAAATTGAATTTCTCCTTTTATCATCTCCTCCTGACCATGAACCAACATAAAGAAGTTGAAACTGGTTCACCATATGTGACGCACCACGGACTTTGAGTCCTCATGTCGGCATTACAGATTCTTCGAAAATGCGATTTTTGTATTTTTGTATATATATATATTTTTTTTCAAAATTTGTGATTTTCATTTTTTTGCAGAATGTGCTAGTTGAGATCATGAAGAAGCCTCTCCATGTTTCAGATAACAGCATTAGTGACATTAAAAACATACATTTTTAATTTCAAATTGGCTTATTTTTTCGGAAAGAAAACGGGGCGTGTATAAATCAACATATTTTCCCACGCTCGCGCGCCTGCCAATCCCGTTGCGAGAAGCGCTGAAGGGGCTTCCCCTGTACTTCCCCTGCTCCAGAGAAGATAGTCCAGCAATTGAAGATTTTTTTTATTTTATTTTATTATCCTTTATTTATCCCTGTAGGGGATACTCCCTACAAGTGTACAACAACTCACCTTTATGTAACAGATAATACTCCCTACAACTGTATACAGCTGGTACTCAACATCATATTTGATACTGTATTTTGTATTTGACTACTACTTTTCTATTTAAATCTGATTGTACATATTTATTACCATTATCTTATGTATATAATTGTGTCTCATCTGACACAGGTCTATTGCTCTTTGGTGCTTTTCCATCTATTTTTCTTCTTGTTCTTTTACCCTCTGTTTTATATTGTATATTATATTTGATGAGTGAGCTACCGTACCCAAAGCAATTCCCCTTGTGGATCAATAAAGTTTGTCTAAGTCTAAATTATTTCTCTGCATTTGACCCATCCTTCAGGAGCAGTGGGCAGCTCATCTTTCAGGCGCCCGGGGACCATCTCCATGATCTTATTGCTCGGCTTTGGTCAGGATCTCAGCTGGACGATTTTACCGAGCACGTTTTTTGTGTTTATAGGCGAAACTGGAGTGGAATGGGTCAAATGCAGGGACAATAACATGAACTTTGATCTAGATATAAAAGTTAGCTTGATGAAGATGAGTTATCTTGTATTTGAAAACAACAGAAAAACATATTACGCCATTTATGTTCTAATGCTGTTTCCTCATCACAAACAGACCGGGTGTTGTGTTTTGTTTCATTCACACATGTTTAACGCACAAACTCTGCATATTTAGGCTGAGTTCTTCTCTCAAACTCTGCTTAACCTTGTGATGTCATGTGGTAAAACATGTTTTTAAACACCTCACTAGAATCATTTGGATGATTTCAGCCCTGGATTTCCCCATCTCTACTGAACTACAGCTCTGGAAAAAAATAAGAGACCACTGAAAAGTGATCAGTTTTGATCAGTTTTTCTGATTTTACTACTTATAGGTTTGTGTTTGGGCAAAAGGAACATTTTTGTTTGAGTCTATAAACTACTGACAACATTTTCCCCAAATTCCAAATAAAAATATTATTGTTTAGAGCAGAGGTCTTCAACGGAGGTACTGCAGGGGGGTCATGAAATCTTTTGATTTCACTTTAAAATAATATAATTTTATATTTTATAGTGTAAAGTACAGTATTAACCTGTGTATTATTTCCTTGTATTGGATGTACCATAACAGAGTAGCAATGTTTATTCATGACACTAAGCTCAATTTAATATAAAACACAATTCTATGCCGTATATATAGTAGGGGGTCCCTGGCCCAGTTCGCCATCTGTTTGGGGGTCCCTGGCCTGAAAAACGTTGAAGACCCCTGGTTTAGAGCATTTATTTGCAGAAAATGACAAAAAAAGATCCATGTTTTCAGACCTCAAACAATGCAAAGAAACAAGATCAAATTCATTTTAAAACAACATAATACTAATGTTTACACTTAAGAAGAGTTCAGAAATCAATATTTGGTGCAATAACCCTTATTTTTAATCACAGTTTTCATGCGTCTTGGCATGATCTCCACAAGTCTTTCACATTGTTCTTGGGCCCTAGTTTAGACCTGGTTTAGTCTTGGTTCAGACCAGATTTAGTCCTAGTTTAGTCCTGGTTTAGTCCTGGTTCAGATCGGGTTTAGTCCTAGTTTAGACCTGGTTTAGTCTTGGTTCAGACCTGGTTTAGTCCTAGTTTAGACCTGGTTTAGTCTTGGTTCAGACCTGGTTTAGTCCTAGTTTAGACCTGGTTTAGTCCTGGTTCAGACCTGGTTTAGTCCTAGTTTAGACCTGGTTTAGTCTTGGTTCAGACCTGGTTTAGTCCTAGTTTAGACCTGGTTTAGTCTTGGTTCAGACCTGGTTTAGTCCTAGTTTAGACCTGGTTTAGTCTTGGTTCAGACCTGGTTTAGTCCTAGTTTAGACCTGCTTTAGTCTTGGTTCAGACCTGGTTTATTCTTGGTTCAGACCGGGTTTAGTCCTAGTTTAGTCTTGGTTTAGTCCCTGCTTTAACCTGGTTTAGTCCTGGTTCAGTCCAAGTTTAGGCCTGGTTTGATCCTAGTTTAGTCCTGGTTTAGTCCCCTTTTTAACCTGGTTTAGTCCTGGTTCAGACCTGGTTTAGTGCCAGTTTAGACCTGGTTTATTCTTGGTTCAGACCGGGTTTAGTCCTAGTTTAGTCCTGGTTTAGTCCCTGTTTTAACCTGGTTTAGTCCTGGTTCAGTCCAAGTTTAGGCCTGGTTTAATCCTAGTTTAGTCCCGGTTTAGTCCCATTTTTAACATGGTTTAGTCTTGGTTCAGACCTGGTTTAGTCCAAGTCTTTCACATTGTTCTTGGGTGACTTTATTCCACTCCTGGTGCAAGAACTGAAGTAGCTCAGCTTTGTGTTTGTGTTGGAATTCAACAGACGCTGGAATGGAATGGCTGTAATACATGTAGAGATGCTGATTTCAGGAAAAAAATGCAGCGGTCTCTTATTTTTTTTCCAGAGCTGTAAAGGTAAAAGACACTTCATGACATAACAACACTGCATTTTAGAGCTTTGGAGATGTAGACAAACGAATAAAGTGTTACTTAAACATGTGCGAATGAAACAAAACACTCCAGGTTTGTTTTTGAGGAGGTAGCGACATTTTAACATGGCTTAAAGCTCATAAGAGTTCAGGATCTTTAAAAGTCACGGCCGGGTGAAGTCAGACCAAACGCCCCGGAGTTTTCCATCTTTGCAGAAAACAAAAGTGACTGATTTGGGCTCTCAAACATGTCCAGACTCCTTTTGGTGGGCAGTGGCTTAAGCCTAAACTCCGCTCTGTAAACTGTGAGAGGAGCAGGACAACAGTTGAGTCTAGTCCCACCAGACTTCTTTGAATGACCACGTTTCCCTTTTCCTCTGCCACAAATGAGAATAAACACAAAACCAGAAGATTCTGAATTTTAAGGCCAAATGTTTCCTGGTTTTGGATGATTTTAAGGGTGTGATTCCCAGATTTTTTATTTTATTTCATATTATTTTGCTCACCAGAAAAGGATAAAAGAGTTATTTGTCAGTTGTAGCCTTATAATTTATGGGCCTATTTACACGAGAACGCTTACGGGTAAAAACGACAAAATATTTTATCGGAAGTGCCTTTCGTTTACACGGTGACGGCGTTTTTGGGGCCTAAAAACGCAAAAATCTGAAACCACCCTCCAGAGTGGAAAAGTTAAATACGCTCCACTGTAGCGTTTCCGTGTAAACTGCCCAAGCCGCAAAACTGGTCAGATCTGCTCACGTCGCATACGCGTTTACGTCACATAGATGCGGCAATACAAGAGTCATTTCAACAATTGTATAAATCGCACCTACACACGTCTACGGTCTTTTCTCTTCTTCCCGTACAAGTCTTTCTCACACTCTCACAGCCACACAGACAGCCAAGACAAGCGACTTCCGCATGAGGCACTTCAAATGTAAAACCCGATGTGATTTTATATTTTCTAATTCACTGTAATCCTCCTGTAATGTCACTATTTTCAGTACAATATTCAAAAACATGTAAACAAAAGTACAAGTCACTGAAATGTTTGGAGCAGAACTTAACAACTCATTTAAAACGCAACTAGAGCATTTTATTTTGAAGTTTTACCTTTCTCTTTTCCGGTACAGTCGTGGTTAGAAATGTAACTTGACGCTGTTGTGATGTTGTTGTTGTTTTTTTTTTTTAGTCCAGTTATTTACAGCGCCTCCCTTCGCTGGCTTTTGCGTCCACTTTTGCGTCTTTGTATAAACAAACATTTCCTGTTGAGAACGCTCGTCTAAACGCGGATAAAAAATTGAAGACGAGACACTGTTTTGATCGTCGCCGTATAAACGTAGCCTTAGTTTGTCATTCAAAACCCTGGTGTGCATGTTTTATTTTGTTTTAGTTTATTTTATTTTCACTATGGATGTGTTTATTGCATTGAAAAACAAAACAGAAAAACATCCATCCTAACTCCGAGCGTGCTTGCATCTCCACAAACCTGACCTTTATTTGGCCTGGAAAAGGGTCTCCACCTGCTTGTTTCCATGGAGATATTGATCCGCTGGTTATAATCTTCCAAAGTATGGCCTAAACTCCTCTATCTTCACGGAGAATTTTTTATTTCAATGAACTTTTTATTCAAACGGAATCATGCTGTTGATTTTCCACCCCCAGAAACTTACATACTATTACTTTTAAAGGTGAATTGTGTAACTTTTCTGGTGGGGGGCCTGTCAAATGCGTTCACAGTATGGTATTAAACCTTTTTATCTTCATGGAGACCAAACCAGACCAGGTTACAAGTCAGATCTGTGGAGAGGCGACCCTGCTCACAGTCAGAATGCCTGTTTTTATAGATAATTTTGAGCTATAAAACCACCTGTAATTGAATAAATGTAAGGTAGAGCCGTTTAATGTCATATTGTGGAACATTCAGGCAGAGCAATGACATCTCCATAGAAACAAGCAAGTGACCGACCCCCTAATCAAAAAGTTACCCAATGCAGCTTTAAATATTACACTAAAGTCATTTACCCTCAATGTTTTTCTGCCCTGATCTGTTTGCTCATGTTTAGTAGTGGTTAATTATTGCATTTTTACTCATATATCTAACTTAAAATTATAAAAATAGAGCACATTAGTTGTATTTTGTCCATTTGTGTTGCTGTACGACCATCACTGATTAAATTTTGACACAAATCCGGTTCTGATTTAGGGAAAGTTTTTCATTTTCCTCATTCACAAATAAAAATAAACACAAAAGCAGAGGATTAAGGATGTTGTGTCCGGATGTGTCCTGTTTTTTGGAGGTTTTTATGGTTAAACTGCGGCACGACTGCAGGCTCTGAACGAACAGGTTTAATGGGCTGATCCGGGTCATGTGACTTTGTTGTTGGCAGCGTTCGGGAACAGCAGCTTTGGTCCTGTGACTCTGACCCACTGTAATTCCAGTGGTATTTTCTCTGCCAGTTTAACGCTGTGACTTGTTTCTGAATCTACTGTAGTAGGGTTGAGCTGGAGCTGAGTTTCAGAATGATAAAAAAAAAAAAAAGCTGTTTCCATAGCGATAGAGACCCATCTCTTTCGTCATTTCTTGTGTAAGAACTACTTTGCCTTAAAGTTTTCCACATTGTATTATTCATTCACTCCATACTTGTTGTAGCCACAGCTGCCCTGGGGTAGACTTAGGCTATGTTTATATGATGATGGTCTGAACAGAAGACGCAAAAGTGGCGTCGCATCTTCACTTTTTATTCCGCGTTTAGACGAGCGTTTTCAGGAGGAAATCTGCGTGCATACGGTGACGCAAAAGTGTGTGGAATTGGATTGGGTATGCATGCCAGGCGGCTAGGTGGCGCTGTGATACATTATCACTATGTCCGCGCGCATGCGTAGAATCTTCCTTCTTCTCATCTGCGCCGCGAAAAGCAAAACAAAACTTGGCTACCGGTAGCAAAAAAAAAAATTGTGTGGTCAGACGAAGAAGTTCAACTATTGCTTCAGACCACGTTAGACGACAAAGCAACGAAGGCGCAACAAGGTCCTGCCAAACAAAGTACACTGATATATGGACCGATGTGACGTAAACGCGTCAGCAGATTTGACCAGAGTTTTGCGTCTTGGGCAGTGTAGACGAAAACCCTACGGCGGAGCGTATTCAAGTTTTCTGCTTTGGAGGGCGGTTTCAGTTTTTTGCGTTTTTAAGCCCCCAAAACGCCGTCGCCGTCATCTAAACGATGACACTTCCGATGAAATATTTTGTCGTTTTTACCTGTAAGCGTTCTCGTGTAAACGGGCCCTTATTTTTCCAGTAGGGTGGCCATCACCATGGAGACGCAATGACTTTTCCTGAAATCTTCCACAGTATAGCATTCATCTTTTCGAACATGCATTTATTAAATTATGGGCATTTAATACTGTACAAAAATCCATTTAAGAACATGCATTTTTACTGAGCGGGGTCGCCCTTCCACAGATCTTCTACTTGTCTCTATGATGATTAGTCTAATGCCATATTGTGGAACATTACAGGCAAAGCAAAGCAATACGATCTCCATGCAGACAAGCAACTGGCAGCCCCTCGATCAGAAAAATTACAACTTTAAAGCTCCTATATTACACAAAATTGACGCTTGTGAGGTTTAAATCACATAATTCTGTTTCCTCCTCAAACACATGCCTTGATTTGTGTTTTGTTTCCTTCACCGATGTTTGAGTAACCTGTAGTCTGTTTACATCTCCAAAGCTCAACATGTTCCGTTTATGTTGTTGTTTAGTAGAGATTGATAATTCCAGGTCTTAAATCATCCAAATGATTCTAGTGAAGGTGTATGGAGCACTTCCTGTATTATCATATGTTTGTGAGAAGAACTAAAATATGAGCCTAATATGCAGGTTTGTGTGTTAAACATGTGTGAAAGAAACAAAACACAACTCCAGGTACATTTGTGATGAGGAAACATTATAATATAGATCAGAAAATAACGTAATATGGGCCCTTTAACTGATTGTGAATAAATAAAAATAATAATAATGATTAGCCTCTGTGTCACAATGGAAACCATGAGAGTGTAACAGAAGTGTGTGGTCAGACTGGGTCCCTCCTGTTGTTGCCTCACTTGTATTTACTGTGAGTGTGATAATAACAGACAAGACCACACAGAGACAGCTCATCCATCTTAAAGAGACACCGCCCCTCGCCTCAGCACCCAGCACCCAGCCCAGCACCCAAACCAGCACCCAGCACACAGCCCAGCACCCAAACCAGCACCCAAACCAGCACCCAACACCCAACACTCACCCAGCCCAGCACCCAAACCAGCACCCAAACCAGCACCCAGCACACAGCCCAGCACCCAAACCAGCACCCAAACCAGCACCCAGCACCCAACACTCACCCAGCCCAGCACCCAAACCAGCACCCAAACCAGCACCCAGCACCCAACACTCACCCAGCCCAGCACCCAAACCAGCACCCAAACCAGCACCCAGCACACAGCCCAGCACCCAAACAAGCACCCAAACCAGCACCCAAACCAGCACCCAGCACACAGCCCAGCACCCAAACCAGCACCCAGCACACAGCCCAGCACCCAAACCAGCACCCAGCACACAGCCCAGCACCCAAACCAGCACCCAAACCAGCACCCAGCACACAGCCCAGCACCCAAACCAGCACCCAGCACACAGCCCAGCACCCAAACCAGCACCCAGCACCCAGCCCAGCACCCAAACCAGCACCCAAACCAGCACCAAACACACAGCCCAGCACCCAAACCAGCACCCAGCACCCAACACTCACCCAGCCCAGCACCCAACACTCACCCAGCCCAGCACCCAACACTCACCCAGCACCCAAACCAGTACACAAACCAGCTCCCAAACCAGCACCCAGCACCCAGCCCAAAACCATACCCTCACCCAGCTCACACTCAGCACTCAGCCCTCACCCAGCACCCAAACCAGCACCCAACACCCAAACCAGCACCCAACACCCAACACTCACCCAGCCCAGCACCCAACACTCACCCAGCACCCAAACCACTACACAAACCAGCACCCAGCCCAAAACCCTACCCTCACCCAGCCCTCACTCAGCACTCAGCCCTCACCCAGCACCCAAACCAGCACCCAGCACCCAACACTCACCCAGCCCAGCACCCAACACTCACCCAGCACCCAAACCAGCACACAAACCAGCACCCAACACCCAAACCAGCACCCAGCCCTCACCCAGCACCCAGCACCAAATCCTCACCCAGCACTCACCCAACAGTCATCCAGCACCCATCCCTTATGTCAGCCCCCTGCTCTCACCCACAAACTGTATAAAGAAGTGGACTAAGGGAACGTGACGTCACCCATAGTGTTCGGCTCCAGTCAAATGAAGCTCACTGGGGCTAGCGGTTATAGGAGTGAATTTTTGGAGGGGAGTTCCGTATTAAGAATCGGGATTTATTTACGGACAAAACAGCGAAATAAAAACACCAGGATGATGTAGAGTGGGTTAATACAAACATTTAAGACCAAAATGATGAAGTTCACAGCAGCAGTTACAGACAGAGGGGTGACAATTTTCAATGTGAAGTCATCTGGAGCCACAGTTGATGGAGCCAGAAGCGTTCCCATGCGCACTTCCTGTTTGGAACGTGGCGGATAGTTTGTTAGCTCGGTCCATTTATATAAACAGTCTATGTCCTCACCCAACTTGTGTTCATTTTGACATCAGGATTTTTATTTGGTCTTTTTGTCTGGTTTTAGTCAACAAAAAGATCCTGGTAATTTATTCAACTAAATCCAACATCGTTAGTGAACCAGTATGTTTTTATTATGCAAAATTATATTGTCAACTGATGTGGGAATTTGCCTTTTGGTTTCACCAAACAGTTCAAAACATTCACGACCACACCGGCTCAGATGGTACTGTACAGACATTCTCCCTGGACGATGAGTTGAGTTTGTTTATGTTTTTGAGTTCTGGGTTTGAAAAGAGGAACTTGGTCTAGTCTCATTCCTTTCATAGAGAGAGAGAGAGACAGGAAAGAAAGAGAGACAGAGAGAAAGAGAGAGAGGGACAGGAAAGAAAGAGAGACAGAGAGAGAGAGACAGAGAGAGAGAGGGACAGAGAGAGGGAGAGAGAGACAGAGAGACAGAGAGAGAGAGGGACAGAGAGAGGGAGAGAGAGACAGAGAGACAGAGAGAGAGAGAGAGAGAGGGACAGAGAGAGGGAGAGAGAGGGAGAGGACAGGCAGAGAAAGAGAGAGAGAGAGACAGAGAGAGAGAGACAGAGAGAGAGAGAGACAGGAAAGAAAGAGAGACAGAGAGAGAGAGGGACAGAGAGAGGGAGAGAGAGACAGACAGAGAGAGAGGACAGACAGAGAGACAGAGAGAGAGAAAGAGAGAGAGAGAGACAGAGAGAGAGAGAGACAGAGAGAGAGAGAGAGAGAGACAAAGAGACACAGAGAGAGACAGAGAGACAAAGAGAAAGAAAGAGAGACAGAGAGAGAGAAAGAGAGAGAGACAGAGAGAGAGCCAAAGAGAGACAGAGAGAGAGAGACAGAGACAAAGCGAGAGACAGAGAGACAAAGAGAGAGACAGAGAGACAAAGAGAGAGAGCGAAAGAGAGAGAGAGAGACAAAGAGAGAGCGAGAGACAGTGAGAGAGAGAAAGACAGAGAGAGAGAGGACAGACAGAGAGACAGAGAGACACACAGAGAGAGAGAGAGAGAGACAGACAGAGAGACAGAGAGAGACACACACAGAGAGAGGACAGACAGAGAGAGAGAGAGAGACATAGAGCGAGAGAGGACAGAGAGAGACAGAACAGACAGAGAGAGAGAGAGAGAGATAAAAAGAGAGAGAGAGGACAGAGCAGAGAGAGAGACAGAGAGAGAGAGAGAGAGACAGAGAGAGAGAGAGAGAGACAGAGAGAGAGCCAGAGAGACAGGACAGAGCAGTGACAGAGACAGAGAGAGAGAGAGAGAGACAGAGAGAGAGAGAGACAGAGAGAGACAGAGAGAGAGAGAGAGAGAGACAGAGAGACAGGACAGAGCAGTGACAGAGAGAGAGAAAAAGAGAGAGAGAGGACAGAGCAGTGAGAGAGAGAAAGAGAGAGAGAGAGGATAGAGCACTGACAGAGAGAGAGAGAAAGAGAGAGAGAGAGAGCAGTGACAGACGTGTGTCAGACGGACGTGGGGACGTGTTTACTGAGGTTTATGAGGCCTAAACACAGAGACAAAAACAGCGTGTGTGAGTGTGAGACGAGGGACTGGACCGACGAGTTCATTCAGGTCCTCGAGAGAAAAATATCCTCGTACATACCACCTGTCAAAAGTTTGCACACATCCTCTCGTTTAATGTTCTTTTTCTTTATGTTTACTAACTGGCATATCACCCATATACCAAATATATGATATATGGAATTAAGCAATCAAGAAAAAACTGAACTAACTCAACTAAATATCAGTGAGTTAAATGAAAACAACTGGACTTTTCACTACCAACAAGCTTCACCTGTGACTCCCAAAAGCTTCTACAGCTACAGTGGAAACCCTGATGAAACTGTTTGGATGGTAGCGAAATGCCCAATTGTTTTTTGTTGAACTCGCTGATAATATTTTATTTCTGGATGTCTCAAAATTTGAATGAATTAGTTTTATTGATATATATGTATTTTTTAGCTCAGTTGGTAGAGTGTTTATCCGCTGATGCAGGATTTGGCGGTTAGAATCCCGCTCTCGACAATGTACCATTGGTTGAGCGGTCAGATCCACTGGCCCGCGGGTTGGCGGTGCGATCCCACAGATGAGTGCTGTCATTGTGTCCTTGGGCAAGACACTTAACCCCCCATTGGAAGAGCCCCCACGACACAAGTACATCAAGGCCGGTTGTGTCAAGCAACGTGGGACTGTCCTCCCGTGGACCCACCACCCACGGGGGGATCCATAGGGGCCTGTGCACTGAGATCTGGGCAGTAGATCTGTTTGGACTGTTGCCCCCGCGACCTGAAATACGGAAAAATTGGCAGAAAATGGATGGATGGATATTTATAAGTCAAATGCCCTTTGCTTTGCTGACATCTCTTCAAACCCTTGGCCTTCTCTCATTGAGCTTCATGATAATGGTTTCCACTTCACAGCTGTGCCACGTCAGGCTCAAGAAATGCCAATTATTAGTCTGTGTTCGTCTCCAAAGCTCAAAATGCTCCGTTCCACCTTGTGATGTCATGAAGCAGTAGTTTTCAAGTGAACAGCTACAACTTTTACCTTTTGTTCTGTAGAGATTGCTAATTCCAAGGCTGAAATCATCAAAATGATTCTAGTGAAGGTGTATAACAGTGGAGAACGTCCTGTATTACCACGTGACATCACAAGGTGGAACAGAGTGCTTCCTGTTTGAGAGAAGAACTCCGAAATACAGTATGCAGAGTTGCCAAAAGTGCAAACCAGGGTACAAAGCAAAGGTGTTTTGAGTTATGTTGAGTTTTATTTGTTTATACATTCCATATGTGTTCATCCACAGTTTTGCAGACTCCAGTGAGAATCTACAATGCAAATAATCCTGGAAATAAAGAAGAAACATAAATGAAAACGTGTGCCCAAACTTGTACCTGAAATAGCATCAGAAGAGCCTTTATTTCTACATTGTAAAGAGTATTAAAGTGATGAATTGGTTTGGTTGTATCGAGATTATGAGTCTTGACAGCTTTTCATTTGTAAATTTTCCAAATCTAAGTACAAATATTGCTTGTTTCTGTCTGTTTTCTTCTTTCTTCCTTTGCTGGAAAACCATTTTACTTAAATACATAATGTCTATGAACTACTGTGACATGTTTTGAAAAGTCCAATAATCTTGACCTATTGACTGAATAATGTGAATACATTAAAACCGCTCGAAACAAAACCCAAATTCATGTAATTTAAACTCAACTAGGCTCCCATTTCCAAGTGTAATCATTTTTTACGTCCAAGAAGTCAGGATCCAGCCACTCAACAACAGCTGTGGGGCTGTGGTTCCCAAAGTGTGGGTTTGGCACTCGGATTGGCCCCCTCGAGAGTGTCAAGAATTCTTACATTTTGTGATTTAGAACAGAATATTGAAGCGAGACTGTGTCCAATAACACAATACAATATAATACAATACCATACAATCAAGGGTACAGCACCAAATGGGCTCTGGGTACAAATCAAATATCAGAAGACCTTGTGAGGGGCCTGTCCTTGCACTGGGCCCTGGGTGAACAGTAGCCCACTCCCCCACCCCCCCCCCACCCCCCACCCCCAGTCCGACGCCCCTGAATACAATACAGTACAATACCAGGGATGGGAGTGGAAAATTGCTATACACTGCAAGATTTGTTTTGTATGCTTCAGGGCCCATCCACACGACAATGTTTTTTGGTGGAAACTGAGAAGTTTGTATTCGTTTTGGCCTTTCGTCCACACGGCGCCGGCGTTTTTTGTGGGGGGAAGGGAAAATTGTGTTTTTTGAAACCAGGTTCCAGACTGGAGAAATCTGAGAACGTCGGGATCGCGTTGTCGTGTGGACAAGCAAAACGCAGTTTTTGGAAAGCGATAACGTCCAATGTTTGTTTGCGGAAGAGAAAGGAATTTATGTGCATGCGCTCTTTGTGGTGTTGTGTTTCCGGTGGCTCTGGCTGTTTCCTGTTTACACCACATATCGGTGTGGCGTATGTATTACATCGTTTTCACTCAGTGCTCTGTTTTCATCTGGACGTGAATATTTACTGATCCGACACGTGTGGACGCGAATTATTTTCAACCCGCATTAAAAAAAAAATCCAGGAGTGCTGTCATGTGGACATGGCCTCAATTGTCCCTGCCAAAATTCAAATTCAAATTCAGGGTGACAAGCTGGTTGGTACTTTTGGAGGTTTGAGCTTCTTTCGGACTGTAACCGTGATCTGACAGCGGTGTTTATCTGCGAATCAGCTGGGAATTCGCACATGCGCGCTGTCCTCTGTGATGACATCATCAAATAAAAATATAGCTGGATATCGGGTTTCATGCCGCTTTTAACTCCATCGAAAATCTACACTGACACAGCGAGCTTCTGTGTCTTGAAAAGTGCTCAAGTTTGTGTTATTTGGTGACTGCAATCGCCTGCCCCGAGCACTCACGTTACCCGGAAATCGCTAACCTACCAAATCTACGGAACTGCTCCAAATGTTACTAAAGTGCTATGGGTGAGTAAAACAACGTGTTTTATTACCGAAACAAGGTTCAGATTGTAAAAAACGTTAATATTCCTTTAATACTCTTATGAACACTAGTGACAGGTCATTAAAAACACATTCACAATAAAAGCTAATGTAAATCACAAGCTAATGTAAACACCAAGCCAAAGATCTGGAGAATGACCTCTGCTGCTCCGGTCGGGTCATATATACTGAAGGACGGGTCAAATGCAGAAGACAGATTGCACTGGGGCAATAAACTATTAAAGGAAAAGTAACGTTTTTTTACAATCTGAGCCTTCTTTCGGCAATAAAACAAGTAGTTTTACTCACCCATAGCAGTTTGGTGTCAATTGGAGTGGTATCGCAGAAGTTATGTTATAGCCGTTCTGTTCTACTTATGATCCCGTATCCGTTAGCGTGAGTGCTCGGGGCACTGCTTTGCGCTCTCCAAATAACACAAACTTTAGCACTTTTCAAATCACAGAAGATCGCTGTGTCAGGGTAGACTTTTAGTAGATTCCAAAACGGCCTGAAACCCGATATCGCAACAGAAAAGTAAAGTTCAGAGCGGTGTTAGCTTCTTTCGGACTAGCGGTGTTTACAAAACAGCTGAGTTCACGCATGCGCACTGTCCTCTCTGATGACGTCATCAAATGAAACTATAGCTGGATATCGGGTTTCAGGCCGTTTTGGAATCCACTAAAAGTCTACCCTGACACAGCGATCTTCTGTGATTTGAAAAGTGCTAAAGTTTGTGTTATTTGGAGAGCGCAAAGTAATGCCCCGAGCATATGATACGAGCACCATGTTAACGGATACGGGATCACTAGTAGAACAGAACGGCTCCAACATAACTTCTGCGATACCACTCCAATTGACACCAAACTGCTATGGGTGAGTAAAACTACTTGTTTTATTGCTGAAAGAAGGAAAGAAGGCTCAGATTGTAAAAAAAAACGTTACTTTTCCTTTAACAATGTGCTAGTGAACTGTATTGATACTTTGCAGCTGATGTCCCCAACATTTCTGGACATGTGAGGTTAACTGAAAGCACTTTCCATCCATTTTCTTCTGTATTTTGGGTCACGGTGGCAACAGTCCTAACAGATCTGCCACCCCAGATCACAGTGCACCAGTCCCATGGATCCTCCTGTGGGTGGTGGGTCAACGGGAGGACGGCCCCACGTCGCTTGACGCAACCGGCCTTGATGTATCTCCTATCAGTGTGCACAGACATTGGAGGCGAGGTGGGGTTAAGTGTCTTACCCAAGGACACAACGGCAGCGCTCATTTGCACCGCCAACCCGTGGATGTGTGGACAAACGCTCTACCAACTGAACTACTGCCCCCCCTCACTGAACTGAAAGCACTGCCCTGTCTGAAACTCTGTTACTCATATTCGACTTTAGTTTAATCTTCATTTTAACACAATATAACCATAAAAATGACTGGAAATTCAAAAAGTGAGATGGTTTAAACACGGATGCTCGTATAGATCAACAGTCCTGAAAATCCATTTTGTATTTTTTTCATGGGTTTTCAGACAATTTTAAAATATTTTGACAGTGTTTGCTAATGCGTCCATTGTGTCACCATGGTAACTGCTGAAAACTTCCACCATAAACACACAGCAAGATGTGACGGCGCTGCAAATTATCCACACAGGAAGTCATGTCAGGACAGCATCATTTATCTTGTCTCCTGGTAGAAGGTTCTAGATTAGATTTGGTCTTTGGAACTTGACCGGGACTCTGGTCTGGATTTGGATCTTGGTATCAGTCCACGGATTAACTTGGATTAGCCCTGAGACTGATAATGACGTGAGGCGGTGGAGGGATTATCGCTGGCTCCACCTGCTTCCAAACATTCCTGTCATAACTTAAACACAATCAGAGTCTATACAAGGGCGTTTATAACCTGTATGTGGATGTACTGAATAGTTATTGATAGTATATGAAATAATATAGACTAAATATTTGAAAATAGATGCAAGAATTAAAATAACAAAATTAATAGAGCTAAAAATATATATATACTAAAACAGTTTCGTACTGATAAAGTGGAAGATGTTGGTAGGTAGTAGCTATTTACAACATTATATTACATGTATAAAATTAATTTACAGTATCGTCATGCCAATAAAAGTGTTTGTACATTATATTTATATACGCATCTCATACATTATATTTGTTATTTTTAACAATAAAACAAATATCAACACTGTTCAAAAGTTCAAGACTCCACGCACAGCTTGCAGGTGCTGGTAACAGCAAGAAGATTCAACAATTCCAGAAAAAGAGAAGGTTTACCGCACACTTGCTTGACTTTATTCTTTATTTATTCTTTATTAGGCTAGACCAGGGGTCGGCAACCTTAACCACTCAAAGAGCCATTTGGACCCGTTTCACACAGTAAAGAAAACACTGGGAGCCACAAAATCCTTTTGAAATTTAAAATTAAATAACACTGCATATAACCTTATAGCCTTTGTGCCATAGAATTACATTTTGAAAATGAATGAACTAAAATAAAATACATTTTATTTTTTTATTCCAATTTTTTTTTATAGTGTATCAACGCGCATTTCTGTGTCCTGATTGGCTAAGGGACTGTAGACCTTTGCTGATTCGTCAGTCCTTCTCCTCCGTGTCTCCTGTACAGAATGTGTTCAGTTTGCCAGATTTATATAAATGTTCAATCGCAGTGTGACTCTGAAGTGCTGTATGTTTGTTTCTCCCCGACAAAACCCGCCACAGCGAAGCGGTCATAAGAACTGTGAAATACACACGAAATACACTTTGGTTTCGTTCTCTAATACTGTGCTTTTTTGTTGAAAATCTACGAAAGTTTGAGTGTTTAAACAAGAGAGAAATGTGAGAAAACGTTAATTCCAGTCTGAGAAAAGTGCAGAATGTGTGTGGTGAGGCGTTTACAGGCTTAATACATTGAGAATAATTGTAAAATATAAAGCTGACGACTTCGCGGATTTCGCTTATTGTGGGTTATTTTTAGAATGTAACCACGGTGATAAACGAGGAACCGCTGTACTGAGCTGCATCAGAGGGATCAAAGAGGCTCCGGAGCCGTGGCTTGCCGACCCCTGGGCTAGAGCGAACAACACGTTTCACCTCTACAGCATCATCACGTTCCTTAAAAGCTCTGTACCTTATTTAAATTTTAAAAAAACATACCCAGTTGATTTTAAAGAGTTTGTCGTCGTCCAAAGTTGTTCCGCACTTACCTTATGCATTCAAACCTTCCTAATTATCCACCACGTTGAGATTTTCACGATTTTCGGAGATTGGAGCATACAACAACGAGCATGTTACACACATATCTTGATTATCTGCAATAAAATGCTTTATAATTAGATCCGGAATGTACGCAGCGGACTTACTTCAACCTCAAGAGTTACTTATATAACATAGTTGTACTGGAACAACAAACACAAGGGGAAAAAAAAATCCGGTAGAAAGTCTTGATGGTAATCTTTAATTAATTTTTGACCATAATGTGGATGAGTTTATGAGAGATTTTCACAACTTTCGGCGATCAGAGAGTGCAACAACTAGCATGCTACACACACATCCTGATTATCTGCAACGAAACGCTTTATAATTAGATCCGGAGTGTACGCAGCGGACTTACTTCAACCTCAACAGAGCCTTTAATAATTTTTTTGACCATAATGTCACTTACACCCTTTGATTATAAGTCCTCAGAAATACCAGTGTAAGTGTTACCTGTGCGACCTGCGGAGAGGGCGGGGCGTGTGTCCAGGTGGGCGGAGTCTCACCTGTGGCGTTGACATTCTTCGCATGTGCAGTCGCTCACAAACACTCATTATATGGCTCCTGACCCAAAAGTGCAGTCTCTCCATTCACAGCCCTCTACTTTACAATAATGCACAGTTTACGTGCGCTAAAATAACACCTAGCTCATTATAATAGCGTCAGCCTTTGTGTTTCGTCTTAATTGTCTTCACAGTTATAATTGTAGCCTTCTTCCTTCAGACGTGTGTTCTCCGAGAGTCTTACTGTGCTAAAACTCCAGGAACTGTAAACTTAATAAAAATAGCTTTTATGGCAGGAAAATGTGGCTATGTCATCTTTAAATTTGTGATGTAATGTTAAAGCAGGACTGACATTGCTTTGTTTATTGTTTTTCTAACCATGAGGTACACTTTCTTATAAGACCTGAAACACCAGACTGGATGGCGTTTCGATTTCCTGGATTAACCTTTTAAATAAATTGTACTTTTTACCATCATGGACCCTTCTGCTCACCCTTATGTAACAGATAATACTCCCTACAACTGTACAACAACTCACCCTTATGTAACAGATAATACTCCCTACAACTGTACAATTCACCCTTATATAATAGATAATACTCCTGTTAATCGTCACAGTGGCCGCATCGACAATAGCGGACGAGAACAAAGCCCACTCAGACTCCATGGAATCTGGGAGAAGCAGCCTCCCGTGGAATCTGGGAGAAGCTCTCCCAGAGGTGTGAGATGAAGGGCTCTGCCAGACGTGCCCAACAGACCTTCACTATACGCTTGGCCCTGTCAGGTCTTTCCGGCTTCCTCCGCCGCCAGCGGACCCAACTCACAACCAGGTGGTAATCGGTTGACAGCTCTGTTCCTCTCTTCACCCGAGTGTCCAAGACACGCAGCCAGAGGTCTGATGACACGCAATAAAGTTGATCATCGACCTCCCACCTACCTATGACCTATGGTCATGAGCTCTGGGTAATGACCGAAAGGACAAGAACGCGGATACAAGCGGCTGAAATGAGTTTCCTCCGCAGAGTGGCTGGGCGCACCCTTAGAGATAGGGTGAGGAGCTCAGTCAAACGGGAGGAGCTCGGAGTAGAGCCGCTGCTTCTCCACATCAAGAGGAGCCATCTGAGGTGGCTCAGGCGTCTGTTCCAAACGCCTCCTGCACGCCTCCCTCGGGAGGTGTTCCGGGCATGTCCCACTGGGAGGAGGCCCTGGGGAAGACCCAGGACACGCTGGAGGGACTATGTCTTTCGCCTGGCCTGGGAACACCTTGGGGTCCCCCAGGAGGAGCTGGAGGAAGTGTCCGGGGTGAAGGAAGTCTGGGAGTCCCTGCTTAGACTGTTGCCCCCGCGACCCAGCCCCGGATAAGCGGAAGAAAATGAATGGATCGTCACATCATTTTTGCACTGTTTTCCTTACATCCTCTTATATAACTGATATATTTTTATGATTTATTTAAATTTTTTTATTTAGCATCTTGTACATTTAGATTTATATGCATTGCTCCTTCAGATATATATTTTTTTCCCCTCATTTTTCTGTCATCCTTTGCAAATACCACAGCTTTACAGCTCAAAAATACCTAGAAAAACAGGCATTCTGACTGTGAGTGGGGTCGCCTCTCCACAAATCTGGCCTGTAATTTGCTCTGATTTGGTCTCCATGAAGATAGAAAAGTTTAATGCCATAATGAGAAACATTCCAGACAAAGCAATAACATGGAGATAACACTCCCTGGAGAAAAGCGACTCTCCATCAGAAAAGTCAGACAATGCAGTAAGTAGAAGTAGAAGTTTTCACAAATACTTTTTACTCTTACTTGAGCATTTTTTTTGGACCACTACTTTGTGCTTCTACTTGAGTAATATTATTTTGAAGTAACGTTTTACTTGAAGTACAATTTTCAGCTACTCTACCACCTCTGCTTGGGTGCTGACAGACCATTTTCTAATATTGTTATTGTTTGCAGTTGGAAATGTGCTCTTGCCGGTTCTCATACTGCTTATGTTACTAGCATCTGGTATTCGCTAATTCCCTGTCAAATAAATTTATTCTGGTATTTTGTCCTTGGGCAAGACACTTCAACCTGAAACTATGGGGCTGTTCAGTGATGATGTCATCCAACCAGAAACTTCAGCGCTGATTCTACCTTTGTTTTTGTTCCTTATTCATCATACATGAGAGTTACCTTTCAACAGCAGATGTTTAACCACAAAATGTACCAAATATGTAATTCATGTAGTAATAAATCTTAGGTTTACAAGTGTATCTCATCTCACAAACTGCCCGTCATAGTTAAGTCTGGTTTAGCCTGTAGCTTAACATCTTACCTCAACTTCATACTCTTTCTGTCACACTTGCAATCCCTTTCAATGTGTTTTCAGTTTAAAAAAAGAATGAAAACTGTAAGCATGTCCAGTGTTTTCAATCAGCCTTAGATCTGGCAGTGACATTACACTTAGCAACTCTACAAATAGAAAAGGCAGATCTTTCAGCTCTGGACTTCTAAATCGGCTTAAGATTTAGAGATGGGTCCCCAGACACTGAAGCATGGGTCAAAATGTTTTTAAGGGAAATAAAGTGACCCTTAACCTTGTTTGAAATATTATGGCATTAAACTTAGCTGTCTTGCATTTTTTAAATTACACAAATATTTTATTTTTTATTTTTCTGTAAATACTTTGTTAAACAGCCAAGCCAAGACAAATTCTCATGATTTTTGAGAGTTAAGATTAAGATTAGGCTTAAGCCTTTATTGGTCTCACACACAATGACACACGGGAGAAATTTGACTTCTGCATTTGACCCATCCTTTTTCAGGAGCAGTGAGCAGCCATCTTTTTCGGCGCCCGGGGGGCAGTACCGTGAAGGGTCTTGCCCAAGGACCCACACTGGTTAGCTCATTGCCCGGGGGGGATTTGAACCCACAACCCCCAGGGGGAAAGTCAGTGACTTACCAGTTGAGCTAATCAGCCGGTAGAGTTCACAAACTCTTGAGAATCTGTCCTGTCCAGCTCCGGCTGAATCATTTATATGTGATCGGTCCCAAATGAAACTGGCCAATCACAGAGCAGCGCTGTGGTTTGTGCAGAACAAACGAAAACAAAGATGGCGACGCCGACAGATGCATTTCGGACGATTAAGGTGTAGGTGGCGGCAGTAGCTCAGTGGTAGAGCGCTTGCCTGGTGATCCAGGGGTTGGCAGTTCGAATCCCGCTCTTGACAGGTGGACCACATGTGATCCAAGCTCCCACAGATGAGCGCTGCCGTTGTGTCCTTGGGCAAGACACTTAACCCCACCTCGCCCCCAGTGTCTGCGGACACTGGTAGCCCCCATGGCAGGAGATACATCGAGGCCCGTTGTGACGTGAGCCACCTGTGGGAGGATTCTCCAGCCGAGGTCCTGACCAAGCCGAAGCAAGAAGATCGTGGAGATGGTCCCTGGGCGCGCCTCGGGTGCAGCCCACTGCTCCTGATGACAGGATGGGTCAAATGCAGAGGACAAATTTCTCTAAGGAGACAATAAAAGGCTTATCTTATCTATCAATACCTAATTACAGTGCAATATCCTGTTGTGCAATACTTAACACAGTGCTATAGCTTGTTGGCAACATCTAAAGCCCTATTCGGACGGGATTAGTTTTATGGGGTGACATGGGGTGAAGTAATAATTACCAGGGAATTTAGTCCTTTCTGAACGCGCCATGTCCGTAAACATAACGGAGAATGTCTGTGAAATTTACAGCGAGTTTCACCTTCTCTAATGTAATATTTCATCATGTCCATTCAAAGAAATAATTTACCGCACTTTTCAAACATGGAGGAGCCTGAAGCGCTTTGTTTTGCCGGCAAGCAAAATGATCTACCGGTACTCTCAAACAAACGCACACATCGACCAATGAAAAAGCCCAAGAGGTAAAAATCAGTCGTCAGAGGCATGAAACTTCTGCTTGTTTTTGGTAATGTATGCTCTGTTAGTCCTGATTATGGGCAATAATTTGCATAGTTCGCTAATATTTCACAGGCTAATCATGATTTCTCCATCTTCAGCTGCGGTGACGAATACGTGACGGCTGAGCGTAAACAAACTCCTCCCCATGTCAAATAAATATTTACGGACATTTCTTGTCCTGTGTGAATGGGGTCATTTATATTACAGAAGTCCTGTGATAAACCGTTATTCCTATACATCCCCCTGTAAAACTAATCCCGTCCGAATAGGGCTTAATACAGTAGAATATGTAAAACTGAGTTCTGTGAAACATCTCCCTCTACAATGTAGAGACTCAACAACTCTCAAGTGTTTTTGTATATGGCTGTTTGTGTCACCCCTACTGCAATATCTGAGCAAGACTTGCATTAACTTGGATAATTAATGTATAGTACCAGCTTGTATAGGACTTTTTTGCACTAATTTTTTACTGTGTTGTATATATCCTACTTAAATGTCTGCACTGAAGTGAGATGCTTTCATTCTCATTGTGAGTATGTATGCTGTAAATTGTACATGTGCATACTGACAATAAAAGGCATTCTATTCTATTCTCTTCTATTCTGTTCTATTCTTAAGACATCTGAGCTTTTCTCTCAACCGGATTTAACTAAAGTTTGATTTCCCAGCTTATTCTGCTGTTGTGAGGATTTCACCAATCAATATGAAGCATTTCTTTGGACACTCTGATCATTGATTCCGATCACTTCCAGTCAGAGCCACCCTAGATTCCCCGTGTTAATCTGGAGAGAGCCGGACTATGAAAAACACCCATGGAGATTCAGTCATTTGTCATTGCATTTATAGAGCACCTTTCATGTCAGCAAAGCACCTTACAGAGCATTATTCATTCACTCCACACTCTGCTGTTGTAGCCTCAGCTGCCCTGAGACAGAAGCGAGGCTGCCAATCCGCACCATCGGACCCTCCGACCACTCAGACCACCGCTGTCACTTACACACACACAGACCACTTTCATACCAATGTGGGTGAAATGTCTTGCCAACAACAGTTTTTGCACTGGCGTCCCACTGGAGATAGGAACTGTGGAACATTTCTGCCAAATCAGCAAGATCTGAATGTAAACAGGTATGTGCCAGAGCCTCCACCAGGAAAGTTATATAGCGTATCTTTACTATATTTCTGTATCTCTGTTTCATTCCCCAAGTATCTTCTTATTCTCAGTCTCTTTAAAGGGATAGTGCGTTTTTGTTTGTTTTTTTAATGTTAATCTATATGGGTTTCCTTCTAAAAGTTACGTGCAGTAACACTGGCTTACCTCTGACAGTTTCCGCTCAACCCGGTTCTGCTCGCGTTCTGGAGCTCACGTAAGTAGGTCCGGTAAATTCGCGGGGGCTGTTAATAAAGCTTGTTTTTCTTCTCAAAACAAAACATTTGTCCGAAAGGTGATATATTTGCGTCCCAAACAGTTGTCCACGAAACATCCAGCAGCATAGTTAGCATTCGCATATTGTCTCTCGATTCGTATCACTGCGCCCACGTTATCTCTATCAGCCTGTTCACTTGTAAAATTCGGCTTGCGGCGGACCACATCCGCTGTACACTTCCGCTAAAGCTTAACAGGCTAACAATAAGTAATAAGTGCGCAGTGATACGAATCGAGACGAGATATGCGAATGTGAAAATACGCTGCTGGATTTTTCGTGGACAACTGTTTGGGATGCAAATATATCACCTTTCGGACAAATGTTTTGTTTTGAGAAGAAAAACAAGCTTTATTAACAGCCCCCGCAAACTTACCGGACCTACTTACGCAAGGCTCTCAAGTCTCACGCATTGAGAGTGTGACACACGCAATTCGACGAGGCATTTCTCACGCAGATTTTTTTTTTTTTTTTTGTGCCCAGAAAATCGGTCTGTGTAGCTCAGTTTATGCAGGCACCGCGCGTTTTCAGCGAAAAAAAACTCCCCCCCTCCTCCCCGCCCCGCTCCCCGGAAAAAAATCTCAGTTATCAGGCGCCGCGCCCTTTTCAGCCAATCAGAAAATAGATTGTTCTGTTGTTGGGCAGACTGTAGAGTGGGCAGGCCGTAGAGTGTAGTTTCAGCTGCTAAGTGCGCACTGCACTGTCAGTGATAAGGACAGCGACTGAACACGAGGAACAACAAAACGGTGATGATAAAACAAACTGAGAACCATCAGGTAATAACTTCATTTATATAACTCTCATTAGTTGCTTTGTAGTTTAAGTTTGCTCTTTAGACAAACATTTACACAGGGCTCTCAAGTCTCACGCATTGAGATGACACACGACATTTCTCACCGCAATTCAAGCGTCCCCCCTCCCGCTCCTCGGAAATTACGCAGTCTCACGCACGACCCCGCTCAAAACTTGAGAGCCCTGTACTTACGTTAGCTCCAGAACGCGAGCGGAAACTGTCAGAGGTAAGCCAGTATTACCGCACGAAACTTTTAGATACACCCATACAGATTAACATTTTTAAAAAATGCACTATCCCTTTAATACAAGCCTCACATGTGGCGGCTGGTTCCTCCTCGGCTCCACCACTGATCGAGCCCAAACACTCCATATCTTTGTCCATTGTTTGAGAGTCTATAATTCATTATTCTGCTTTGTGGTTTTATTCAGTGTTTACTTAGAACAACAGCAGTTTAAAGCGAAGGGGCCACTGGAGAGATCCACAAACATTAAATCCCATATCACATCCATCATTCTGACAGATGAAATCATAAAAATGCATCTTGGGTAAAAGCAGTTTAACGTAAATCATATAATTAAAAAATGGAGCAGAATAATTTGGTGTAATTGGCTGAGTCAATCAAAGCCCTGAACAAATAAACGCAGTAATGATGTGGTCTGGTTAGCTTCTGTTTATGGTCATTCTGGCAAAGAGCGAAATGTACTGTGCTTTCCTAGTACGGGATGGTCATGTTTCAACAATGGTGGGAATTTGTGGGAAAATATTTCTCAAGTCGATTTAAAGGGACAATATTATATACAGTTCAGTTTTTGTTGTATCGCAGAGCTCAAAATGTTTTTACATATATATCAAATCATTCATGAATTGAGTTCTGATCATGCAAGACATCTTACTCCCTCTGTGCGGTTACACTGATGAGTGAAGCAGCTCAGTTATGACTAAAAACTTTATTACCTATAGTAGTTTGGGGTCCAGGGCTCTTTGCCGATTACCTGTCCAGCCAGAACCACGAGCTTTGAAAAAACTTAAAATACTGATTATTCCATCCATCCATCCATTTTCTTCCGCTTATCTAGGGCCGGATCGTGGGGGCAACAGTCTAAGCAGGGACTTCCAGACTTCCTTCACCCCGGTCACTTCCTTCAGCTCCTCCGGGGGGACCCCAAGGCGTTCCCAGGCCAGCCGGGAGATATAGTTCCTCCAGCGTGTCCTGGGTCTTCCACGGGGCCGGTGGGACATGCCCAGAACACCTCCAGAGGGAGGCGTCCAGGAGGCATCCGGGACAGATGCCCGAGCCACCTCAGCTGGCTTCATTCATGTCCAAAACAAACATGGCTGCTTGTACATTTAAAAGGAAAAAAGACATAAAGGACTGAGCAACAGCGTGGGTTTTTACAGAATTAAAAATCGTCACACGAAACTGTCACTTATTTCAGGTAAAAGAAGTTTGAGAGACACTTTATACAGACGAGGGGTTGTGGTTGGACCGTCTCAAGTTTGGAAAGAAGTTTTTCACGCTCTATGTTCCAGTCCCAGTCCCTTCTGGATTTGAACAAAATGTAGAAGGGACTGGCTGCTCAGGCAACTTTGCTGATGACCAGGGCTGGACTGGGGAAAAAAAACAGCCCTGGCATTTTTGGCTTAGACCAGCCCCTCATAATTAGCAGAGCACTACGGACTAATTGTATCTGTTCCCCGAAGCAAAGTATTTTACTATTGTTACGTCTTGGCCGAGGAGAAACCAGGGTGCAACATTTAAAGGAAAAATCCCAAAAAACCACCAGCAAACTCGCAGGAACTACACATTCAATGGTTTATTTAAAATGCATCTTGCACACACACGCAAAAAAAAAACTTTTCTCATTGAATCTACGCGATTCACATAGGTCACCTGTTTTGTCTTTAAAACGGTGAGCAATTTTCATGTCTGTCCATCACCTAAAAGTCCTGGTATTACTACCTGCTGACCTGCTGTGCCTGTGCGACACCTCAAGTTCCCTCTCCACAGTCTCTGGCTGCTCCTCTCCCTGTCCACCTTCAGCCTGCAGAGGACGTGGAGGCTCCAGCCGCCCCTCCAGATAATATGTCTGAACATTTTGCAGCATCTATAGCAAGATTTTTTTATCTTTTAGCCCGCAAATTCTTTGAACCCCATTTCTGCTGCTTCTCCATGTTTCCACACTCAACACTATGAAAATGGCAGGGATCAGTGCAGAGAAAGGGGTGGGACCGCTCTCGTAAGCTTCTATATCCCGGTTTAGTCCACTGTCTGTATTGAAGATGGACCAATGGGCGACCTCCTTTCAATTGTTGGCCGGTCTCTAATTAAAACAAAAAACAAAAAAACAACTGTATCGGCCCCTAGGACTGTCGACCCACTGGAAAAATGCCCGGTATGCCTGATTACCACTCCAGGATTGCTGAGGACTGTCCAGACCCTTATGACCGGAAGAGCAGCTGTTTACAATAGAAATAGATCGATATATCAGGCCAATATTTGCACTTTTTAGCGTATCAGCCATCATCCTAAAACCTCCAGCAGATATTTTGTTTGGGGCAACCTGTTGTTTAAAAATAAGTTTTATTTGAGCACTTTTGTTTGGATGAGCTTCTACTGAAATTGTAGTATTTGACAGTGATTTGACAGTAGCTCAGTGTTTGTCCTTTGATAGGATACGGTTGGTGGTTCGAATTCCACTCTCGACATAAACATCAGCCAGATCCACAGATTGGCGATGCGATTCCAGCTTCCACAGATTAATACCGTTATTATGTCCTTGGGCAAAACACTTAATCCACCTTTGGGGAAAATAAGATAAATCAGCAAAAAAACAATATCGACCCTAAATATTGGCAGAGCTTATCGGCTATTATAACATTAATAACATAGAGAAGCACTTAATCATAATCTACGACAAGAAAAACACCAAACAAATTCAAAGCAGGTGTGAATGCGCCTTTAGTCTAGTGAAGTGTAGTAATAAAAGTTAGTGGCGCAAGTTTTAATAAGAGATTAAAAATGATCACTCTCTTACTTCAACAATAATATACAATTTGGACTTTCTCCTGTGCCTCTGCGTTCGCTCAGTTATAACGAAATGTTTTGGTCATCTAAAGTTTTATAGATGTTCTTCCCATTTGGACATGCGCTCTGTAATGAGACCATACTGAAACAATAAGATCTACAGCTGAGAAGCATTAATCACGAGAGGAACTGTAAATATGAATGATCTGGTCCTACATTCACTATGACACAAACATAACACACTTCATAACACACAGAGGGTCCCTGGGGTGCTCCTATCACTGGTGTTCATTGGCCTCAAGTGATTCAAGTTTTAATGTCTTTTCTAGGACTGTTGTGTTTGGAATAGTTGTGCACATAATCTGATACCGAATGTTGTTATCCCATCCATTTTTCAATGCCGTAACGAGTGACGGACTGGGACCAAAAAACAGCCCTGGCATTTTGCACGTTACAAGCGGCCCCGTACAACAAGGTCTGACAACGCCATACATGAAGCATTTATACATTAAGCATTGATGGACACGCGCAATACCATACATTACACTCTGATTAACCCATCAATCGTGACTTTAGTCCACAACCACAACATGCCAGCACAGAACCGTACAGAATAAAATACCAAAACAGTGGGGCTACACGCATTAAACAACTGCATTAAAATCATGGAAATCAAAGAGTATATATATATATATATATATATATATATACTGGTTTCGGTATGTTGATGATAATTTTTCTAAAATCAAAATTCAAGAATTGGAACACTACAGAGGATTTTCAGACAATATGAAATTCCAGTTTATTTCAAACCCATAAACACTTTAAGACAAAAACTCGTCCACCCAAAGGACAAAACACCGAGCCACAAACGAAGCAATGTGGTCTACTCCATTCAGTGTAGTGAAGACTGCAGTGAGCGCTACATTGGGGAAACAAAACAGCCACTTCACAGCCAAGAGGATGTACCAACACAGGCGGGCGTGCCAGAGTGGACCGTCATCTGCCGTTCATCTTCACCTAGAAGCCACGGGCCATTCATTTGAGGACAGTGAGGTTCAGATCTTGGCAGGGAAAAGAACTGGTTTGAGAGGGGAGTTAAAGAGGCTATTTTTGTCAAAAAAAAGAGAATCTGTCGTTAAACAGAAATGGGGGAGTTTGGCAAGGTGCACAACTGGCTTCAACAAAGCTGCCTCTTACTCAATTTAAAAAAGACAGTTTGTATGACTTTCAGCAAAAAAACAGTGAATCAGTCAAACTCTTCTGTGTTTTTGGATGGAGAGGAATTGGAGTTGGTGACTCAATATAAATATCTCGGAGTTATATTAGATTGTAATCTCACATTTAAAAAACACATTAAAAAAGTTACAAATACCATCAAATTTAATATGCAAAATTTCAAACAGATTCGGCCATTCATTACAGCAGAGGCAGCAAAGTCTTGCCTCCATTCTATGCTCTTCTCTCATATTGACTATTGTTTTACAGTGTGGTCATTTGCTGGTGTCACTGCTCTCAAGCCAATTGAACAACTGTACAAAAGATCAATAAAGATATTAGATCGGAAGCCCCAATCCTATCACATATGTCCACTTTTAGACAAATATAAGTTTTTAAATTTCGAAAATCTAAAATCTTTTAAATATTGTTGTTTTGTATATAAAGTCCTAAATGGCATTGCCCCACCACCTATGGTAGAATTCATCAAAAAAAGGAACCGTGAGACCAGCACGAGATCCACAATGAGGGAAGTCCAGTTTAGAAAGTGCACCTTTGCCCAAAACGTTCTTTCTATAAAGGGCTGTTTGAGCTGGAACACTCTGCCTGCTGCAGTCAGGGACAGCGCCACCTTTGGGTCTTTTAAAAAACAACTAAAGGGTTGGCTATTTAATAATCAAAGATGTGATCACTAAAAATCATTTTAATCTTTTAATCTTTTTAGACTAGTGTGAGAGTGAATGTGAGTGCATGAAGCTGAGTGTGTGTATGTAAGTTGTAGTGAGTGAGTGAATGAGCACTATCATAGGCACTTTAACTAAAAGCACCTTAGTATTAGAACTACCTCATGGCATTTTAAGTGATTGTACAGATTTGTTTTATGTCTTGTCCAACCATGTGTATAATGTTTGTTGTATTGTCTTAATCTAGACTGTGTTTTTATTATTGTCTGTCACTGCATGTTCTGCTCTTTTATTGTATCCCGTTTTACCCCTTCCAATGGGACTACGGATGGAAATTAGCTCCTAGCTAAATCCGGTGTATTTACGGCACTAGTCGTTCATTAATACATGCTGTCCCATTCAAATAAATAAATAAATAAAAAAAAAAAAAAAAAAAAAGACACAACTTGTCTCCCATCTATAATTCGATTCTCAAACCAAGTCAAAAACAGACAAAGAAACATTAGGACAGACAAGCCATTGCAGAGGGGTGGAGAGGGTAGTTTGTCTCGAATAGGGAGACGAAAATGGATGCCAGAGAAATTTGAAATACAAAGAGACAGATTAGTTGATAGTTTCAGAGCTATTTCAGTGTAGTGAGCGCCTCCTAGGGCTTATAGATATACTAATACTAGACGCCAGAGGAATTCGTAAAACACAAGAGACAGAGTAGCTGGGATAGTTTCAGAGCTTTTTTCAGTGTAGTTAGCTCCTCCCTGCAGCTAGATATAAACAGGGTCTAACCAGCATGAGAACCAGAGCTGACGAAGCCTCTCGGATGAGCGGCGAAACGTTTTCGACCAAACAAACTTTGTCCAGTTGACAAATTGAATTTCTCCTTTTATCATATATATATATATATATATATATATATATACACACACTCAAAAATATAAATGCAACACTTTTGTTTTTGCTCCCATTTTTCCTGAGATGGACCTAAAAATCCAAAATTCACTCCAGATACACAACACTACCATTTCTCTCAAACATTGTTCACAAATCTGTCCAAATGTGTGACAGCGAGCACCTCTGCCCCGCTGTGGGAGCTGGTACATGCTGTCGTATATGCCGGTCAAGCATATCCCAAACATGCTCAATGGGTGACATGTCCGGTGAGTATGCTGGCCATGCAAGAACTGGGACATTTTCAGCTTCCAAGAATTGTGTACAGATCCTTGCAACATGGGGCTGTGCATTATCTTGCTGAAACATGAGGTGATGTTCATGGATGTATGGCACAACAATGGGCCTCAGGATCTCATCACGGTATCTCTGTGCATTCAAAATGCCATCAATAAAATGCACCTGTGTTCTTCGTCCATAACAGCCTTTGAAGAGGGGTGGACCAACATTCCACAGGCCACAATTGACAATCTGATAAAATATGCGAAGAAGATGTGTTGCACTGCATGAGGCAAATGGTGGTCACACCAAATACTGACTGGTTCTGAGTCCCCAGACCCCCAATAAAGCAAAAAAAAAAAAAATGTACATTTCGGGGTGGCCTTTTATTGTGGGCAGTCTGGGGCGCACCTGTGCACTGGTCATGATGTCGGATCGGCATCTTGATGTGGCGCACCTGTGAGGTGGGGTGGATTGTCTCGGCGGGGCAGAGGTGCTCGCTGTCACACATTTGGACAGATTTGTGAACAATGTTTGAGAGAAATGGTAGTGTTGTGTATCTGGAGTGAATTTTGGATCTTTGGGTCCATCTCAGGAAAAATGGAAGCAAAAACAAAAGTGTTGCATTTATATTTTTGTTGAGTGTATATATATATATATAAATGATAACAATAAACAATATGTTAATTTCGTATGCATTTGTTTGTGTAATGCCAGTGTTTTAATGTGACAGTGGAAACACACACAAAACACACATAAACACAAACACACACTCACAAAACACACATAAACACAAACACACTCACACACACAAAACACACAAACACAAACACACACTCACAAAACACACAAACAAACACACACACAAAACACACAAACACAAACACACACTCACAAAACACACACACACACAATAGTGGAGCCCGAGGACAGACAGCTGTTGTTTGGTTCTGGTTCGACTGGTCTGTTGGGTGGATAACTCTTGTCACTCAGTGTTTTCTGAGTTTGAGGAGTCTGAGTTCAGGAAGTTTGTATTTTAGTAATTTGATATTTTAGACTTTTCAGTTTCAAGCGTGACATTATCACATTTTCATGTGTGTCCATTTTGTAGGAGTCAATTAAACTTTGTACATTAACATCAAAATGAGATCAGTCTAAACCAGGACTAGACCAGGGCTAAAACAGGTCTAAAACAGACCAGAAACTGTATCAGGACTAAACCAAGACCAAAGTGTGAACACGGTCTGAGTTAAATCCAGTGTGTAACCCTTTTGCCCCAAAACAGACAAAATGCAGATTGTTTTTGTGCATTTTGTAGGTTTTAATTAAATGTTAGATTAAACTCATGTTGTTCACACCACATCAAAATGGGGACAAAACTAAACCAGGACTAAAACAGGTCTAGAACAGGACCAAATCTACATCTATGCCTACATCAGGACCAAAGTGTGAACTCAGTCTTAATTAAAGCCACAGGGTGTAACTTTTTTGCCCAAAAATGCAAAAAAATAAATAAAAAAAATTCATGTTTTTACAATTTCGTTGAGTTTATTGCACTGAAAAATGCTACAAAACACATCTTTACTCTGAGCAGGCTTGCACTTCCACAAACCTGACTCTTATTCAGTCTTCTCCTGCATGTTTCCATAGTAATGTTGTTCCTTTGGCAATGTTCCACAGTATGGCATCTATCCAAGCATGGTTTCTGTTTCCGTGGAATGATACAAGTCACACAGGCCACCTCCAAAGTTAAATACTGCAGCTTTAAGTAAACTAAACAGTCAAGTTGAAGTTTTGATAAGATTGTGATTAGATGAAGCTGCCAGTCAATAGTTTCTAACAGCCATAATTATGTAAAGAGTGTAAAATGGTCCAGATCTGTTGGACTCGTAAATCTTTCTCACAGCTTTTCAGGAGGTGCACGAGCAGGTCAGGTCAGGGGTAAAAATTAGAATGTGCTGGTTTTAGTCGAGAAAAAACAACAAACAAATCAAATAGACTGAAACCAGTTTGTCCAGACGTGAGACAGCCCATAGACACACAGAGAAGCAAAGAAGAGATCATATATCAATACAACTACTACTATTACTACTACAACTACTACTACTACTACTACTACCTACCTACTACCTCTAGAATGAATGCAGCAGTATTTATATGTTTCAGTATTTAGTATATAGTAGTAGTTTCAAATGTTAGATTAAACTCTTGTAATGTAGCTAGTCCATTACAAGGGCCTGGAAAATGAGGAGGAAACGAGAGGCAAGGTTTTGAGGTGTTTATTGGTTGTGAATGAAGATTTCTTTGATGGGTGCCTGTAAAAGAAAAATAAACTAAGTACACTGAAGTAACGGGTAATGGCCGTTTCCCAATTCCCCGACGGCACGCTTGTTAGCGTCCTTGGAACGGGATATGCGTCATATCCGGCGCGACAAGGGCCGTTCCATTCGTTTTTTCCCCCTGCACCGTCAAGACGAGCTCTGAACGGCGCCGTCGTTTCCATGGAAATCGGGGCGTGGACCAAGTGTGCAAACATGCACGCTCCGCACACTTAAAAGCCCCAGCATGCACAGCGCGGGACTACAAAGACCGACTCGCCAGCGACATCCACAAGTGAGAGTTGCGACGTCACTATAAAATATACGTACTGGTTCACCTCACCTACAACTATGCTACATGAAACTCTTCATAAACTACACTAAACATGTGTGACAGTAGCCATAACGGCATAGTTCACGGCACCTGTATTACCGTTCACATGCTTTTCCCCTTACACTTCTATATTTCCTTTGCTGTTGTAATGCTGGATATTCTACAGTGTCGCCATGTCCAGTGTTTACTCTAAGCTGCGCACTGTTCGCACATTCTCAGCGCACAAGAAAACTTGTGCAGTGCACTGTAAACCAGGGACGAAAGAGCTTTTTATTCAGCCGCGGGGTCATTTTTTTATATCTGCAAAGTGCGAGCCGCGCAGGGAAGGGGGGTTCATTTCGGATGTGGAGTTAGTGTGTTTGCTCAGACACATTAAAAATTAGGGGGAACATTGGCCATGTCCCAATTCCAAGTATTACTAGTCGCAATAGTATAATATTTTTGTCTTTAGGGAACAAGGAGCAGACCACCCGCTCATTGAGCTGAGGCGGGACCTGTTCAATTTCGCAGGCGGCCATGTGAGAAACGTAGTGCACTAAGGACAGAGCGAGTGTGCGCCGTCTCGACGACAGACCGAGTGCACACTCACAAGCGTGCCGTCGCTGAAATGGGAAACGGCCAATGAGTGAGTCAAAATGGGTACTTACCTCATGCTAGGGTGCGCGGGCTAAAATAGTCCCCAGGAAGCGGGAGCCCTTTAAGAAGGTTCCGGGGCAGGTGGCCATTTTGTGTGAAGAGGGGTGCACCAAGATTTTAGAATTCTTCTATTTTTGTATTTTTAAAAGAAAAGTAAACACTGCTAAATTAATAAAGAATATATTTGTTTACTAATGTATTGAATGACTATTTGAGCACTGTGGGACAGAGTTATCTTTTTAAATATTGTGGGTAAATTGCACCCAGGTGGCGTAGTTAGAAGGTGGGCTCACCCAATTAAGGGAGGGACCTTTAAAAAGGGCCAGCCTCACCTTTGTGGAGAGACGTGCTGCATGTGGAGATTGCTCTGTGCTGGGTTTTAACTTTTGTATCTTTGTAAATATTTTTCATTCTTCTTGGTGGACTGTTAAATAAATGCACTTTTGGATTCTTCATCGACCCCTGGCTCAGCTCTACTCTCCGACCGCAAAGTTGCTATCAGGACGTTACAACTCTGCACAGTACAATAACATTCATCCCATATGTAAATAGTTACAAAACTAGACCATGTTATTATAGTAGTATCCAATAACGTTTTCTCTATAACCCGATTACTTAGGTGCACTGAGTACCAAACTTTTCATTTACTTTTGTAACCTGACCATGTTATAATGGGCTATCCGTCATCATGAGTTTCAACGGTCTATATTATGTTATTTTCTAATCAGTGACGTGCAGTGAGGGGAGGCAGTCATCACAGAGAAAAAAAAAAAGTAAAATGAAAAAATAAATGGTTATATTTATCCAATGATTTGTACTATAAAGTTATTTTCTATTTAACTTTGCCGTTTTAATTCTTTTTTATTCAAAATCGATGAATTTTCACTTTTACCGTTCAAATACTGAAGAGACGTGGGAGAGGCACCAGCTGTTGGTGCCTCACATGGACTGACTGCTGTAGCTCAGCAGTGACAGATTCTGCGCTAAAGCGGCGGTGAAAAGGCGCCGGGTTAAAGCGGCGGTGAAAAGGCACCGGGTTAAAGCGGCGGTGAAAAGGCGCCGGGCTTAAAGCGGCGGTGAAAAGGCGCCGGGTTAAAGTGGCGGTGAAAAGGCGCCGGGTTAAAGCGGCGGTGAAAAAGCGCCGAGTTAAAGCGGCGGTGAAAAGGTGCCGGGTGAGGCTCGTAGTTACCTGGCCTCATGGTAGAGGCACTCGTGAGCCCAGGGATTCTTCTGTAACTCCTGGAGCAGCAGATTAGAATAAGTGACACATGATACAGTTTAGAGTTAGCAAGTCAAGTTTAATAATCCGTTCAACTCCACTTTTTTCTTCTTGTCTGGCCCGACTTTTTAAATGGAGGAAGATTTCATATTAAAGCTCCAACAGTTTTCTAAACTGGACTTTGGGTCGAAGCAGGAGGTTATAATTAAAGGAAGACCAACGCCGGAGCTAAAGGGTTTGCTCCAGACTACACGACGAAGGACTCGCTCTTTTCAAACCGTGTGGTAAGAAATCATCTTTTTTGCTTTTCCTTCTTTTCTCAACCTGCTGTGATGATGTCTGGACTCAGACGGATATTGTGACCTGAAAAGTTTGCAAAGAAGCCTCGTTAAACATGAGCGCTCCACCGCCCACATTCAGAGCCAGATCGAGCTAAAAACGTCATAAATTTAAACATTTATGACGCTACCCGGTGCGCTCTGGAAAATGCACTGAACAATAATAGTTAATTTTCAGCTTCACATCAAAAATATTACGAGCTCCAGTCACTTACAGGGAGAGAAATTGGCCCGGGCCCAAATTTACTGATTGTGATGACGTCAGTGCCTCACCAGTCACGACCCTCACCGCACGTCACTGTTTCTGATCTATGTTATAATATTGTTTCCTCATCAAAACTCACCTTGAGGGATGTTTTTGATGAGGTAACAGCATTATAACATGACTTAAATCTCACAAGAGTTCATTTTTTGTAATACTGGACCTTTAAACAATACTGCATGTTTAGTGATTCATGCATCGTTGTGTAATTCTATATGATTCCACATTTAAAGCATCAGGTCCCCCATGGCTCTGTAGTACTCTGTTCTTGTTTGGGTTCTTGTTGATTCATAAGAGGTGTAACAGCTCTGTGTAGCCATTTTAGCAAAAATTAAACAGATTTCCTTCACAGCTGTCCATTCCTTCAAACTTGAACTCTTCACGAATATAATTAAAATACCAAAATTCCCTTTTAACAGCAGAGGACTCGAGCGTAGACCGACGCAGTGTACTTTGGCAGATTGGGCTGTCCGTTCTGGGAGAGTAGACAGTAAAACAGAATTCAAGTGAAATGGTTTAACTCTAAGTACATTTACATAAGGATTTTTCAGCCCCTCCGGAACATGGGAACACGCGTTAGAGCTGCGATGGTGCGATCTGATTCGACGATATTCATTTGGAGAAAGATGTGGAGGAAAACGCGCCCCATTCATCTGCACACAGGGTCAAAACGGAGAAAAAAAGACGGGGTTCACCTAAACTACGGGAGTTTGTGGTGCTTTAAAGGTGCATTGAGTAACTTTTCTAGTAGAGGGTCCACCACTTGGACTCCATGTTGATTTTGTCCTGAAATGATCTACAGTATGGCATTTAATTTCACTATCTCCATGGAGACAAGCAGGCCACATCACCGGGCCAAGTTTAGAATAATAATGTTAAAGCTGCATTGTGTAACTTTTCTCGTGGAGGGTCTTTCAAATGCTTTTCTTCATAGAAATTGTATTGCTTTGTCTGGAATGTTACACAAACAAATTTACCTACCACAAAAACATGTATTATTATTGTAAACAGGTCCACTTCTCCACAGATATGACTTGTAACTTGGCTCACTAATGTGGCCTGCTTGTCTCCATGGAGATAGTTAAATTAAATGCCATACTGTAGATCATTTCAGGAGAAAAATTAACATGGAGTCAGAAGTGGTGAACCCTCTACTAGAAAAGTTACTCAATGCACCTTTAAAGACCCAAGCAGGCCACATCACTGAGCCAAGTTACAAGTCATATCTGTGGAGAAATGGACCTGTTTACAATAATAATACATTATTTTGTGGTAGTTTTACACCTGTAATTGAATAAATACAAAATGTATTTGTTTAATGCCAGTATTTTAGCTTCTTTATTTATTTTTTTCATGGAAATGCACAAGAAAAACTGCACCTTTAAGCATGAAAAAAGACCATGATTAATTCAAACTACAAACAGTGTGTAACCTTTTTGCCCAAAAATAGACAAAATCCATATTGTTTTTGTGCATTTTGTAGGTTTAAATTAAATGTTAGATTAAACTCATGTCATTCACACCACATCAAAATGGGGACAAAACTAAACCAGGACTAAAACAGGTCTAGAACAGGACCAAATCTACATCTATGCCTACATCAGGACCAAAGTGTGAACTCAGTCTTAATTAAAGCCACAGTGCGTTTTTGTGCATTTTTTTTAGCTTTCAATGAAATGTTACATTAAATTTATATTGTTAACACCACATCAAAATGCGGACAAAACTAAACCAGGACTAGACCAGGACTAAAACAGGTCTAGAACAGGACCAAATCTACATCTATGCCTACATCAGGACCAAAGCAGAACCAAGTGTGAACTCAGTCTTAATTAAAGCCACAGTGTGTAACTATTTTGCCCCAAAATAGACAAAAATGCAGATTGTTTTTGTACATTTTGTAGGTTTTAATTAAATGTTAGATTAAACTTGTTGTTCACACCACATCAAAATGGGGACAAAACTAAACTAATAATCAGACGTACAAATGTGTATATTATACACATTTGTAATTAATTTATATGAGTGCTGTCAGGTGATTAAAAAATAATCTAATTAATTACAGGATTTGTAATTAATTAATCAAATTAATTGCATTTTAATTGAGAGAGAGAGAGAAGCCAAATTCTGCAAGTGTGGTTTGGTGGTTTGTTGAAGTGCGCTCACGCTCGCTCTATCACCGGTAACAGTGAAGTGCGCTCACGCTCGCCCTATCACCGGTAACAGTGGAACTTGTCCGTATGTGTTTATCGTACAAATGATCCGTCAGGCTGGAGCAGCGTCGGTGATCGGAAAATTCTTTTTTACAAAAGCTACAAATCACGGCGTTCTTGTTGATTGTCCCGTCTTCATTCTTTTTATAAATAAACCTGTCTTTCAAAGGCCCTGGCAGCGATTTGCTCGCCTCGCCCCCTGAGATGTCGCCTACAGGTTCTTTAATGGGCCAAATTTAAAATGTGCACGCAGTGAATTGCCACTCATAATTATTTGTGTTCATTTTTATCACGTGTTAATTTGCAGTGTAATTAATCAATCTAATTAACGCATTAAACTGAGAGCCCTAATTTATATTTTACTTAATTAAAAGATCTTCCTTCTAGCTGGCAAGGCAACCAATCTGTCCACCAGTCATTCACTCCCACACCACATTCTTTTAGGCGAGATGGCTGAAGTGTCTTGCTCAAGGACACAACATGAATCCGTATAGATCGGGCTTCAAACCACTGAGCTGCTTTAACTTTTCTACACAATAATACCTCCTAATTCTTCTTTCATAATCACTACATCAACCAGCCATGTACTAGTACCCATTGCAACTCCATAAGACCACACTGCCATTTCCCCATTTTAATACCAAAAACCCCTCAAAATTCCTGTCACTTAAGTTTTCACGGTTGCCAGAGACTGTAACTCCACCACAGTACCAGTTTGAGGAGACCACCAGCGCAGGGCTCCACAGTTATTTTCTCTGCACTGGTCTGAGGAGCAGCAGCAGCAGCGCGGGGGGCTGTGAGAACCTTAAAAACTGCGGTCACAGCCGAACCAGCAAAAAAACACACAGAAACAATAACAAACGCGGTTCTGGGGGCGCCATGTTTGTGAGTTGGTACATTCCTGCTGGGAGCTCTGTTTTCCTCCGATCTCCAGTCTTTTTTTGGGTTTGGACAGGACTTAAGGGAGCGGAGAGAGGAGTCGGGGGGTGGATAGTTGTGGTTTATGGTTTGCAGTGGCAAGCAGCTAAAGAGGAGAAGGCTTGGTTTCTAGTTTAGTTATGGAGAGAATGCACTGAGAAATCCCATAGTGTCTATAATAAATTGACCAATAAATAATGGATATAGTTGTCAGGAGTAATTTGTGTTAGTAAAAAAGACAGCCACAATACTGCACTATAGTGTTTAGTTAGAAGGCTCAAAGGGCCTGTTTCCCCCTGTATTTCAGCACAATTTGTCTTGTCCCCGTACAGATACACACAGATGTGTTGTTGTCCGATAATCAGGAAGTGCACAGGTAGCATGCTAGTTGTTGTTAGCTCTTTGACGGTAATACTGACTTCTGGCAATACTGAATAGGGCGGCAGTAGCTCAGTTGGTAGAGCGTTTGTCCACTGACCCACAAGTTGGCGGTATGATTCCAGCTCCCACAGATGAATGCTGCCGTTGTGTTCCTGGGCAAGACATTTAACCCATCTCTGCGTACACTGGTGTGTGAATGGGTGAGTGGTTCCTTGTTGTAAAGCGCTTTGGGTGCCTTGAAGGTGGAAAGTGCTATATAAAGATATGCCCTCTAAAAGTGGTGAAGAGCTCTTAGAACAGGGGTGTCAAACTAATTTTGGTCCCGGGGCCGTATCCAACCTACTTTGATCCCAAAGGGGCCGGATCAGAAAATTCATGGCAAATATACCCCAAAAATAGCAATAAGTCCAAATATTTGTGCAGAGAAACGCAAATCTATTACAGAAGACTTTTTTATTTGATGAACTCTTTCGTTTACAAAACATTATAATATTATGAACAACCTGAAACTTTAAGAAAAATGCAATTTCAGCACAAGCGTACAGGTTTTCCATTCACCTCCGTGAACAAATAGGAATTTGTCAATTTTTCTTGGAAAATCCTGCACTCGGAGTCCACTTTTCTCATTTTTGACATTTTGCTGATGAGGGTGTCACGGTCAACAGTCAAAACGATGGTCCTTTAAGAGCGTTTGGAAAGAGGCGAGTCTTTATTTGTGCTGCTCTGGTGGGAGGGGCCATGCACAGAGGCGCTGGAGACGCTGCTATGCTAAATTGTGCAGACAAGAGGCGCAGAAAATTACCAATATTTTCATAAAAAATGAAAATATAATTAAAATATTATAATAGAAAATCAGCTGAGGACCAGATTAAAGGCCTTTGAGGGCCGGATCTGGCCCCCGGGCCGCATGTTTGACACCCCTGTCTTAGAAACTCACCTGCTTGTCTCTGCACAGATTTGCCTAAAAATGTTCCACATGACATTAAACTATTAGTTGCATTAGTTTAAAGGGATAGTGCGTTTTTTTATTTTAATCTGTATGGGTTTCCTTCTAAAAGTTCCGTGTGTTGACACCGGCTTACCTCTGACAGTCTCAGCTGATCCCGGTTCGGCTCGCTTTCTGGAGCCCAGGTAGGGAGGTCAGGTAGCTTCTCTGGAACATTAAATAAAGCTTGTTTTTCTTCTCAAAACAAAACATTTGTCCGAAAGGTGATATATTTGCGTCTCAAACAGTTGTCAACGAAACATCCAGCAGCGAACTTAGCAATTGCGTATTGTGTCTGTTCACCTTTAGCGGAAGTGCATGGCAGATGCGGTCTGCCGCAAGGGGAAGTTTACAAGTGAACAGGCTGATGCGCTAACGTGAGCGCAGTGATATGAGTCGGCAGACACAATACGCAATTGCTAAGTTCGCTGCTGGATGTTTCGTTGACAACTGTTTGGGACGCAAATATATCATCTTTCGGACACATTTTTTTCTTTTGAGAAGAAAAACAAGCTTTATTTCATGTTCCAGGGAAGCTACTGGACCTCCCTACCTGGGCTCCAGAAAGCGAGCTGAGACTGTCAGAGGTAAGCCGATGTCAACACACGTAACTTTTAGAAGGAAACCCATACAGATTAACATTTAAAAAAACGCACTATCCCTTTAATTGTAACTGTGGCAAAAGGAGAAATTCAATTTGTCACCTGGACAAAAGTTTATTTGGTCGAATACATTTCGCAGCTCATCCAAGCTGCTTCTTCAGTTCTGGTCAGACGCTTGTTGACACTGTCTATATCTGCCTGAAGGGAGGCGCTAACTACATGAAATTACTCTTAAACTACCACACCTACTTGTTTTCAGTTTCTGTTGGTTAGGTGGGCCTATTAATTGTGACTGTTTTTATTGGCCAGAATGAAAAACAAACATACACTTGTAACCAGCCACAGATCTGCCTTTGTGTAATAACCTGAGTCAGACCAGATTCATATTTGTGTCAGTCTAAATTGAGTTCTACACATTATCGATCTGGAATGCCTCTTGCTGGAAGACATCAGAAAACAGGGAATGCCATGACAACGATTTGAATCTGATTGGACAAAGCGGAACAAGCAGAAAAATAAAACTTTGGGAGAAAAGCACAGACATCTTCCCTGTCCACAAATGCACAAAGCACTTGCCTTCTGCATGTTTTTCTCAAACTAACTCGTATTGACGCTTAATGATGAAAATAACCTGAAGTACGTTTGTGGGCGACGCAATGTATGTTTTGGTTCATTTGGTTTCTGCACAAACTTCAGCGCTCCATCTGTCGCTGGGCGTATTTGAACCTTATGTTGCGAGTCTGTCAAGATGGATCCTCGTGGGTTTGTGAAGTCAAATATCGTGAGAATCCATCTAATGCCATGCTGTGGAACATTCCAGGAAGTACGTCTGTGGGCGTTGTAATATTTGTTTTGGTTCATTTGCCTTTGGCACAAACTTCAACGCTCCATCTGTCGCTGGGCGTATTTGAACCTTACATCGTTAATCTGCCAAGATGGATCCTTATGGGTTTGTGAAGTCGAATATCGTGACAGTCCATCTAATGCCATGCTGTGGAACATTCAAGGAAGTACGTCCATGGGCATCATAATGTTCCACAGCATGGCATTAGATGGATTGTCACGATATTTGACTTCACAAACCCATGAGGATCCATCTTGGCAGACTAATGATCCATCCATCGATCCATCTCCTTCCGCTTTTCCATTTCTGGGTCACGGGGGCAGCAGTCCAAGCAGATCTGCTGCCCAGAACACAATGCACCAGCCGCCATGAATCCTCCCACGGGTGGTGAGTCCACGGGTGGACCAGACTAATGATGTAAGGTTCCAGCAACAGATGGATCCTTGTGGGTTTGTGAAGTCGAATATCGTGGCAATCCATCTAATGCCATGCTGTGGAACATTCAAGGAAGTACGTTTGTGGGCGTCGTAATATTTGTTTTGGTTCATTTGGCTTCGACACAAACTTCAACGCTCCGTCTGTCGCTGGGCGTATTTGAACCTTACATCGTTAATCTGCCAAGATGGATCCTTATGGATCTGTGAAGTCGAATATTGTGACAGTCCATCTAATGCCATGCTGTGGAACATTACAGGCTCAGCAACATCTCCATGGAGACAAACATATGGCGAATCCACCGTGGTTAAAAATGTGAGTTCAGCAGAATACACGGGGCCTTTAACACAAGCAGAAGTTTGAAGACAGCCCATGTTTTGCTTCCCTCTCTCTCCTCTCTCCTTTTGTTTCCCTAAAAAACAGTTCACCACGCCAAGAGCTAAAACAATACCAGAGCGTTCCAACTCCACCGGGGTTTAAGCAATGCCATCCATCACACAGAGAGGCTAACGTCCACTAGCATCTCCAGTAATACTCCACATGAGAAGTGCTAACAGAGTAATGAACACACGCAGCCAGGGACTTTAGCTAAACATTACAGAGAACTATGCAGGGCCTGTCCGTACCGATTTCTGGAGCCAACCCAAAAACTGTTTTAAAACATTATACTTGTGCCTGGGTCGGTCCCCCGGGCCGATGCAAAAGAGACCAGCTCATCGGATACATTACAGTTCAATTAAGATAACAGTGTGTTGTTTCATGACGTCATTCGCACTTGTTGGATCGCATCGGCCGAGAGGACACACGCAAAAACACTGGAAATACACACGCGTATCGGCTGTAAGTTGTAAGCGGGGTTGTAAATTAGATTAAAGCGTGTTATGTGGAGTCACTGGGGGTTTAAGGTTTCGGATGTGAGAAAATACTGAATGAACAAGAGAAGAAAATGTATAGAAACTAGCGACTTTGGTTAAGAATCCAGAATACACACTTCTCTAATACTTGCGAGGATGTGAGTGAGATGTATGAGCTGTGACTGAGGCGTGTGTGTTTTTCTTGAGAGCTGCAAATGGTTTATAATGTGGTATTTTGTGATTTGACTGTTCTGTGTTGATTGTGTTGGCGGTTGTACCTTGGCCAGGTTTCTCTTGAATCTCAATGGGACCTCCTGTTTATATAAAAGTAAAATAAAAACTAAAAAATGGGCATGACTGACAGGTGGATTAGCCAATCAGTAACATGCATGGTCTGTCTGTATCAAAACAAAAACAACAATAATAATAATAAGAAGAAGAAGAAGAAGAAGAAAAAGAAGAAGAATACTTGTATAGCGCTTTTCAAGATACTCAAAGATGACAAATCAAAAAGAATTTAAAAGTTAATGAAAGGTGGTTTTAAAGAGATGGGTTTTCAGGGCTTTGTAAAACAATATGTCCGTTTACGAAGAAAATTCATTACATTTTTTGTATTGTTATCACACTGTTCATGTCTATTTATACTTTATGAATGAAATAAACAAACAAAAATAAAAAATTAAATTTAAAAAAACACAGGGAACTGAAAAATGTCACAATGAGCGAAGAACTTTTTTTTGGAAAGAGCAAATATTTTCATAAAATCTTTCAAAATTGTGGGAAAAAAGGAAAAAAAAAAAAAAAAACACTAAACTACAAGAACTCGAGAGCTTACAGGAACAGAAACACAATCAGAAATATTGTATTATACAGTGTGAAAATATAAAATATAACAAATCTTCACCAGAGATAGAGAAGTTACAAGAAATCTTTTGTAGTTGGGGTGATGTACTTAATGGATTTAGAACTAAACTTTTTTAATGGGCATCTGCGTTTCATATGTGTCATTGAAATTTTAAAAAATCTGATCAAGCCTCTGCATAAAAAACACAGATTTCATTGTGGACTTGAGGCAAATGACTTGATTTCTTGATTCTTGATTTTTGATTTTTTTCTTGATTTCTAAAGGTCATGGCTCAGATAGGAGAAGAGAAATCTTAAAACAGTAAGCAGTGTATATACTATGTGGGCTGTTGGTGCAGATTGGATCATTGTAGGAGTGAGATCTTGAAAATAAATTGTCTGTTTAATTGACATAAAAAGTGCAGAATCATCCCTTTTAAAATGCTTTTTTTTCCTCTTTTTTTTAAATAAATATATATATATTTTATCTTTTAGCTGATATTTGAGATGCTGGTTTATTTATGTTTGTTAGACTGTATGCTTAAAGGCAAATTAACATTTTTTTTACAATCTGAGCCTTCTTTCGGCAATAAAACAAGTAGTTTTACTCGCCCATAGCATTTTTCTGTCAATTGGAGCAGTATCGCAGAACTTATGTTGAGCCGTTCTGTTCTAGTAATGATCCCGTATCCGTTAACATGGTGCTGTATCATATGCTCGGGGCATTACTTTGCGGTGTCCAAATAACACAAACTTTAGCACTTTTCAAATCATAGAAGCCCGATGTCTTAATGTAAGATTTCGTTTGAAGCAAAAGTGGCCTGTAATCCGAGATTTAGCCATAGTTTCGAGTAGATGAGGACGCCAGTGCGCATGCGCGGAGTGTGCTCTCAGCTCCCGGGACCCAAACATGAAATGCAAAGCTGAAAACTATGGATAAACCTCGGATTACAGGCCACTTTTGCTTCAAACGAAATCTTACATTAAGACATCAGGCTTCTATGATTTGAAAAGTGCTAAAGTTTGTGTTATTTGGAGACCGCAAAGTAATGCCCCGAATACAAATGCTAACGGATACGCTACAACATAACTTTCTTCAAACAGCTCCAAATGACACGAACGTGATATGGGTGAGTCAAACGACTTGTTTTATTACCGAAAGAAGGCTCAGATTGTAAAATAACTTTACTTTTCCTTTAAAGGTGCATTGTGTAACTTTTCTGGTGGAAAGTCTGCCAAATGCTTTTTTTTCATGGAGACCAGACCTGAGTTACACGTCAGATCTGTGGAGACACAACCCCGCTCACAGTCAGAATGCCTGTTTTTCTGTGTAATTTTGAACTCTAAACTACTTGTAATTTAATATCCAATCCAATCCAACTTTATTTCTATAGCACATTTTATAAACAGAAACAGTTTCCAAAGTGCTACACATAAAATCAATAAAGCTTAATCATAAAAACATTACTAAAATAGCAATAAATAAAGTGATAATAATAAAATAACTAAAAACAAAAGCAATTATAAAAAACACAGAGGACCACACAACTCACGCGGTATTAAAAGCCAGAGAATAAAAGTGGGTCTTAAGACGAGATTTAAAACTCTCCAGTGTTGGGGATGTTTTGACATGAGGGGGCAGAGCGTTCCATAACTTAGGGCCAACCACAGAGAAAGCCCTGGGCCCCCGAGTTTTAAGTCTAGTCTTAGGGCCCACGAGCTGGAGGTGGCCCTCTGACTTCAGAGCGAACACCGGTCTGTAGATTTGGATGAGGTCAAAGATGTATTTGGGGGCCAGTCTATTCAAAGCTTTAAAAACAAACAATAAAATCTTAAAATCAATCCTAAAACAAACAGGAAGCCAGTGCAAAGACACAAGAATAGGGGAGATGTGCTCATATTTTTTCTGTTGTCCTGTTAAAAGGCGCGCAGCAGCATTCTGGACTAACTGCAGTCGATAAAGTGCGTTTTGATTAATACATGTAAAGTAGGGCTGTTTAATGTCACACTGTGGAACATTCCAGGCAGAGCGATGACAGACCCCCAACCAAAAAGTTACACAGTGCACCTTTGTAATCTAATATTCCATACTTTTAACACTTTGACAGAATGAACACTATGACTCTTTCTCTGTTCTCGCTGCACCTGTCACTTTTACAGGTGCATTGTGGGTCATGGAGCTTGGACTCTGCCCCCTGCCCCTCCTGCCCCCTCCCCCTCCTGACCCCTGCCCCAAATCGCTCTCATCATCCTGGGCAAACACAGAGGGTCAGCCCTGTTTCCTGCCTGATCCATGGACTCTGCACTTTAAAGTAAGAGTACCATGTTACTTCAAAATACATTGCCTGGAATGTTCCGCAGTATGACTTTAAACAGGTCTACCTTACGTTTATTTAATTACAGATAGTTTTATAGCTCAAAATACCTAGAAAAACAACAGGCATTCTGACTGTGAGCGGGGAGCCTCTCCACAGATCTGACCTGTAACTTGGTCTGGTTTTGTCTCCATGAAGATAGAAAGGTTTAATGCCATACTGCGAAACATTCCAGACACCAAAAAACGTACACAATGCAACTTTAAATGACAGAAATAATTGAAAAGTGTAAATTCTTAAGGCAATTCAGCAAAAGCCGTGGTTAAAAAAAAGTATAACATTTTCAACAAAAAAATCTTTATCAAAGGTACTGTGTTCATTAAACGTATCTATCTCCATGGAAACAAGCATTGGCCACCACCAGGCCAAGTCAGATCTGTGAAGAGGCCATCTCATGCCCATAAAAACGCATGCTTTTTAAGATATTTTTGAGAAATAAAAGGTATAACATACTTAGTTTTAAGTTGCGTTGGATACCATATGTTTTATAGCATATTGTGGAACATTCCAAGCAATATCATCTCCATGGTGATAAGCAGGTAGCTGATTCCCCAAGAAAAGCTGCATAATGTATCAGTAAGTACGTGCTTTTTATTTGCTGTATATTGTCAACATAAGTGTCACGAGAGGCAGGAGTATAGCCCCGGAGCAGAAAATAAAATGCAGTAAATGTATAGAGTAATAAAACTAAAGTTACCGGGGTAAATGTGTAACTGAGTAGAGTCTCAGGGCGGGGCAGGTTTACGCGTCCTCTCCCTGAGTAAACCACACCGTACGCTGAACTCTGACTGACTTAAAGGAGCTGTACCTGATCTTTATTGTCTCAAAAACATGAAAAACAGAACTAGTTCATTTTAAACAGTCCAAAGACACTCTTCACTTACCTTACGCATTCATCAATCATTCACCAAGATGAGTTTATAAGAGCTTTTCACAGCTTTCAGAGATCAGAGTGGAATTTTGCTGTCTTGCTTTGCTTAACAACCCTCGTGTGCGAACTACACACTCACTGATTAGCGGAAAATAAAATGCTTTTTAATGAGATGCAAACATCAGTCTTATTTTGATCTGAAGAGCTGCTCACACAATATACACTGCATTTCATCATGTGTAAAGGCATATTATTGCAAAAAATGTAACAATATCAATTTAAATAGCTTTTTCATCTAAATAACCACCTTTGGCCTTAATCACAGCTTTACAAATTCGAGATATCCATCCTCTATAGTTTCCACTCATCCTGAAGACATTTCCACAGGTGTTTAACGTTAGTTGAATTCCTGGAGCGCACTTTAATATCCAAATAATCCCACACTTTTTCGATGGGTGACAGGTCAAGAGACTGGGGCGGCCGTGTCATAACCTGCAGTTGATGACGCTGTTCACACGTCTCCAAATGACCCTTACACAGTTTGGATGAGCGCTTTGGGTCATTATCTTGTTGGAACCAGAAGTTTCGTCCAGAGTTCAGAAATACATAATCGTCCTAATACTTTTGTCAGGCAGTGTATCTGTACTGGGGCAAGATGCATTTTACTCAAATACATGGAGAGAAATTGGATCCAGGCCTATTAAGGTGCACTATGTAATTTTTCTTGTGTGAGGTCCGCTACCAGCTTGTCTTCATGGAACTCATATATTTATATTTTGTCTGAAATGTTCCACAGGATGTCATAAAACATACCATTTTATCTTGCATTCATTCAATTACCAGTATTTGTATGGCTTAAAACCTTGACAAAACATGAATGATGTAACCTGTAACCTGACCTGATCGTGGTCTCTATGGAAATAAAATGGTGAAATCTCAAACTGTGGAACATTCTAGGCCAGTGCCAAAGTGCCATTTGGACCCGTTTCGCACAGTAAAGAAAACACTGGGAGCCACAAAACCCTTTTGAAATTTAAAATTAAATAACACTGCATATAACGGCTTTTTTTTGCCTTTGTGCCATAGAATTACATTTTGAAAATGAATGAACTAAAATAAAATACATTTTAATTAAATACAGTGGTTCCTCGCTATATTGTGATTAACTTTTCCTGGCCTCGCTGTTTCGTGGATTTTTTTATTCCATTTTTTTTTTAAATAGTGTATTAACGCGCATTTCTGCGTCCTGATTGGCTAAGGGACTGTAGACCTTTGCTGATTCGTCAGTTATTCTCCTTCGTGTCTCCTGTGAGTGTGTGACTCTGAAGTGCTGTATGTTTGCAAGTTTTCTCCCCGACAAAACCCGCCACAGAGAAGCGGTCATAAGAACTGTGAAATACACACGAATTACACTTTGGTTTCGTTCTATAATACTGTGCTTTTTTGTTGAGAGAAATGTGAGAAAACATTAACTCCAGTCTGAGAAAAGTGCAGAATGTGTGTGGTGAGGCGTTAAAACATGGAGAATAATTGTAAAATATAAATCTGACGACTTCGCGGATTTCGCTTATCGTGGGTTATTTTTAGAACGCAACCACCACGATAAACAAGGGACTGCTGTACTGAGCCGCATCAGAGGGATCAAAGAGCCGCATGTGGCTCCGGAGCCGCGGGTTGCCCGACCCCTGTTCTAGGCAAATCCTGACCAGAACTGAAGAAGCAAAACGTATTTGACCAAATAAACTTTTATCCAGTTGACAAATTGAATTTCTCCTTTTGCCATTCTAGGCCAAGTCATAACTTCTCCATGAAGCAAAGCAGGTGACAGACCCTCCACCACAAAAGTTATGCATTGCACCTTTAATATTTTTAAACATGTTTGTTACCTGACAGGTGTTTATAATTTTATTAAATTATAGTTTTTGCCAGTAATTATCAAAGTGAGCCGTTTTACACGTGAAGTCTGAGTTCACTCAACTTAGCCTGCGTCCCATTACTCTGTCTTACCCCTTCCCCTTTATCTACGTCTTTGTCTTGCCCCTCGATACTGAGCTGAGAGGGCTCGGGGTACGAATGTTCCCCTAAGAAATGGGACACCACTCGATTCCCGTTTGCGTCAACATCCCTTGTCATGCCAAGGATTATCGGGTACCTCAGCTCAACAAAAAAGTATCTTGTTTATACGTGAAAGTTTGATGAAAATGATAATGTCAGCTAAACAGACACCGCAACAACAGTTCACTAAAAGTAACGTAGAACATAAGCGTCATAATTGTAAACCTGCTAAACTGTTAATTGATAATTACAACTGGTGAAAATACATTTATGAGACTCCTTGGCTGGTCGATGTGACGCTGCCATCCTGATCCCAAAACCTGCCTGAGCTTGTAGGCGTACCCCTTCGTTTCAAGTCTGGTCGAGAGCTTACTTCGTTTCAAGGTGTATGCAGCTCGAGGTCGTGGCCCGAGCCCTTGATCAAAATTAGTATCGGGACACCCCTTGCCTTCACATGAACGCGCAAAACCAAGGTGTAGGGGTAAGACGAAGGGGTAAGACAGAGGGGACGCAGCCTTAATTTTTGTTTTGTTTTCTCGCAGTTATTAGCTGTTTAAATACAGTTTTCACAACCTTGAGTCAGTATTTATCAGAAAAAAACAGTTTATATTGATACTTTACAGTCACTCTGGAGGGTGTTCTACATGTATTTCTATGGTGGAATGTTCAGCAGTTAGCATGGCGACACAATGCACACAAAACAGTGTCTAAAATGTTTTAAGATAGTCTGAAAACTCAAGAAAAAATACCAAATGGATTTAAGCAACACATTTTCAGGAGCCTGTGATCAGTACGAGAATTCCTGGTTCTCTTTAGGTGTTTGACAGACAGAGCAGAGCCTACAGTTAGCATCAAACCTCCAGGGAATGATGATGTCATCTGCTGCAAAGTGTCACTTCAAGTTTTTTTAAGTAAATGTGATCGTACAAAACTCAAAAGTGAAGTTTGTCCAAAGTATGGTTACTAAAGCACCTTCAAGGCTAGCATCACAAAGTTTCTGGGCATGCTCAGTTTGAAAAATTAAAAAAACGCGGTAAATATCGTAATGCCCCAGACCTCTGCCCCTCTCGGCTCTGTTGCCCTCCTCAGTTTCACTTCTCTGATTGACTCTGGGAGGTTTTCTCTAAAGCTGAGTCTGCTTCCTGCCACAACACTCACAAATCCTACTCGGCAAAATTTAAAAGTGGAATAACAAAGAATTAAGGAAGTTTTCATCATCTGAAAGTTTCAAGATGTTTTACTGGAAGGAAAAAACGTATAAAAGAGCAGAATTTTGAGTTTTTTTTCTCATGTGAAAGTGGTAAATATTGATCATACATCAGTCAAGGGTGAGATTGTGGGAAAGATTTGAGAAGTTACAGGAAACAGTGTGGAGTTCTAAAAAGTAGTCCCTCGATATTTGCACAAAAATGTATGTCCAAAATGCAGGATTTGCCATTTTGAATTTCAAATGCTGTTCAAAGTCGACATTATCATTTGAGAGAAGACTGAAATATGCAAAAGTGAAACTAAAATCCCATGCATTTCAGGCTATACGTTTGCAGAGTTATATACAGGGTTAGCAGGTTTGTTTTTTGTTTGTTTGTTTGTTTGTTTTTTTACGTAATAATGCAGGATATTCTGTTGTTTGCAAAATAAAACCGTTACGTTTACTTATAGCAGTGCTTCTCAATTATTTTCTGTGACGCCCCCCCTAGGAAGAAGAAAAAATTTCACGCACCCCCTTCCTGCGCGCGACTATAAATAGTATTATTTGTCTAGAAAATTGTTATGAGAACACCATTGTATCCTTTTATTAACATTATAAACAAAAAAAAGAAAGAAACTTACAACAAAGACTGCACTGAGGACTCAAATATTAATGTGTTTTTAATGCAGCTTTGCGCACATTTGTTTACGTTTTACAGAAATGAAACTTAAAACCACCTCATTTGCATAAGCTAAAAGCACTGGAAAAAAAAAAAACGCTCTCTCCTTGTGCCACTGATGCGTCAGCTTCTGTCGGACTAAAGGACACGACTCAGTGGAATATACGTGTTTTTTCTGTGACAGAGGATGTTTTGTTAATGGTGAGACTGTGCGTAAATCGCATGTGAGAACGCCACTGCCAACTACTGTTGTTGATGTGCAATTACACTTAGTTCTAGTACAGTACAGCAAAAAAACATGTTTCCCAGGGTCATACGCGCCCCCCCCTGGCATCACGCCACGCCCCCCCAGGGGGGCCCGCCCCACTATTTGAGAAGCACTGGCTTATAGCCACAGTACGCAACTTTTTAGCCAAAAATAGACTCAAATAAAAGCATGTTTTCCATAATGTTTGTTGTTTTTATAGCACTGAATAAGCTGAAAAACTTGCATCCTTACTGTTAGCGGGCTTGCATCTCCACAAACCTGACACTTACTTGGTCCTCCTGCGTGTTTCTGCTGTATGTAAATTTGTTCCTTTGGCTATAATCTTCCACAGTCTGGCATAAAGTGTATCTGTCTCCATGGAGAATGTTCCAAAGTACGGTTTTAACTCTCTGTTTTGAGCATAGACTGTTTATAAATGGACATAGCTAACCCACAAATAGGAAGTGAGCATGGGGGCGCTTCCGGCTCCAGCGACTCCAGGTCACTTTTGTATAGCACAGGGGTGTCAAACTCATTTTGGTCCGGGGGCCATACCCAACCTACTTTGATCCCAAAGGGGCCGGATCAGAAAACTCATGGTATATATACCCCAAAAATAGCAATATGTCCAAATGTTTGATAAGAGATAAGATAAGTTAAGTTAAGATAAGATACGACTTTACTGATCTCACACAGGAGAATTTACTTGTCACAGTAGCTCCAGGTAGGGACAGTTTGAACAAGAAAGAAAAGTGCATGCAGCAAGAATGGCATAAAGATAAGTAATAATAATAATAATAAAATAAGTAATAATAGAATAAGTAATGATAATAAAACAGTAACAAGGAGATTGATTTGTGCAGAGAAACGCAAATCTATTCCAGAAGTCTTTTTTATTTGATGAACTTTTACAAAATATTATAATATTATGAACAACCTGAAACTTTAAGAAAAATGCCATTTCAGCACAAGTATACAGGTTTCCCATTCACCTCCGTGAACAAATAGGAATTAGTCAATTTTTCTTGGAAAATCCTGCACTCGGAGTCCACTTTTCTCATTTTTGACATTTTGCTGATGAGGGTGTCACGGTCAACAGTCAAAACGATGGTCCTTTAAGAGTGTTTGGAAAGAGGCAAGTCTTCATTTGTGCTGCTCTGGTGGGAGGGGCCACGTACAGAGGGGCTGGAGACGCTGCTAGGCTAAACTACGCAGAAAATTACCAACATTTTAATAGAAATTAAAATATAATTAAAATATTATAATAGAAAATCAGCCGACCCGGGGGCCAGATCCGGCCCTCCAAGGCCTTTAATCTGGCCCCCGGGCCGCATGTTTGACACCCCTGGTATAGCACATTTTAAACAGCCAAAGCTTAACAAAGTGCTGAACAACATTTACAGGGGGATAAAACATACAATAAGCAAAACAAACTAATTTAATCCGAGATTTATCCACAGTTTCAAGTAGATGAAGAGGCCAGTGCGCATGTGCGGACTCACAGCTTATTTCGCTCTCAGCTTTCGGGACCCAAACATGAAACGCAAAGCTGTAAATTATGGATAAATCTCGGATTACAGGCCACTTTTGACTCAAGCGAAAGTGTAGACTAAGACATTGAGCTTCTATGATTTGAAAAATGCTAAAGTTTGTGTTATTTGGAGACCACAAACATATGCCCCGAGAAGAGGGGCACCTCTCCACAGATCTGAACCATAACTTGGTCTGGTTTGGTCTCCAAGGAGAAAAGCTTTCAACAGACCCTCCACCAGAAAAGTTACACAATGCACCTTTTTATTTGCTAATTCCACCCATTAAAACTGTGATTTCCATTGCTGCCGTAATCCTCATATTCACTTTCTTTTGCATGTTATCCCAAATGACTTCCTCACATTTGTATGGGGTTTTCCTGCAACATTCCCGTTTCTGTGTTTGCAGGGGTCAGAAGTGTCCAGTGTTTTCCACCTCTTCCTGAAACATGTATCCAGCCTGGTCTGTGTCTCCCTAATACTGAAGAATGTGCACTGCCTCTCCAATGAAACAGGAATGCTTCTCTGGTTTATCTTATCTGTGTTTACTGTAAGCACCAGCGCTTTTTCTGTTGACTTTTACAGATCGTGAAGAGCCGTGGACCTCCGCCAAAGCGCCGCGCTGCACCGCGAGCTGGAGCTGCACTCAGAGGAGAAGCATATTAAACTGGCCCTGAGACAAGTTCCTTCACAAGCCTCCATCATTTATTTTGTCTCTGATATCAACGCGTCAAGAAAAAAACGACAGCTAAAAATGTGTTGGATGGATTAGCTTCCATATGTTCAAATCCTGTTAAAGGTGCACCGTGTAACTTTTCTGCTTTGCCTAAATGTTCCGCAGTAGAGCATTAAAGAGCCTGTATCTGATTTTTTTTCCCCCATGTCTTTGAGCAAAATTTGTCTTGCTCCAGTACAAATTTAATCTGTAAGGAGATTTTGAGGTAAAAATACACCATATTGCCAAAATTATTCGCTCACCTGCCTTGAATCGCTTATGAACTTAAGTGACATCCCATTCTTAATCCACGGGGTTTAATATGGCGTCGGTCCACCCTTTGCAGCTATAACAGCTTCAGTTCTTCTGGGAAGGCTGTCCACAAGCTTTAGGAGTGTGTTTATGGGAATTTTTGACCACTCTTCCAGAAGAGCATCTGTGAAGTCACACTGATGTTGGACAAGAAGCCCTGACTCTCAGTCTCCGCTCTGATTCATCCCAAAGCTGTTCTGTCGGGATGAGGTCAGAACTCAGAACATCCAGGTCTTTATGGATCTTGCTTTGTGCACTGGTGCAGAGTCATGTTGAAGAGGAAGGGGTCATCTCCAAACTGTTCCCACAAAGTTGGGAGCATGGAATTGTCCAAAATCTCTTGGTATGCTGAAGTATTCAGAGTTCCTTTCACAGGAACTAAGGGGCCAAGCCCAGCTCCTGATAAACAACCCCACACCATAATCCCCCCTCCACCAAAACTTCACACTTGGCACATTGTCTCAGACAAGTACCATTCTCCTGACAACCACCAAACCCAGACTCGTCCATCAGATTGCCAGATGGAGAAGCGTGATTCGTCACTCCAGAGAACATGTCTTCACCGCTTTACACCACTGCAGCCAATGCTTTTCATTGCACTTGGTGATGTCTGGCTTGGACGCAGCTTCTCAGCCATGGAAACCCATTCCATGAAGCTCTCTACTCAATGTTCTTGAGCTAATCTGAAGGCTACATGAAGTTTGGAGGACTGTAGTGATTGGCTCTGTCTCTGTCTCTTGTGTCTCTGCTGTCTTGTTGTGATGTGTGTGGGATTTTTTAACTGTCGATAATTTTAAAGTTTTTTAAAGTACACTGTATTTATCAATTGGATTTATAGTTTTAGCTAAAATTTTACTACTTGTTAATAATTGTATATTGTTCACTGTGTAATTTTATTTTGTTATTGTTTTTAGGGAGACCATTTTAAGATCTGTCCAGGGACAACAGATGAAAAATAGCCTTTTGGCTAATTGTGGTACATTTACAGATATGTTAATTAATGTACACTGTCCCTGTCAAGTAAACCAATAAAATAAATAAATAAAGTTGGCAACCACTATGCACCTCAGAACTCCGCCCTGTTGGTTTACGTGACCTACCACGTCATGGCTGAGTTGCTGTCGTTCTCAATCGCTTCCACTTTGTTATAATACCACTGACAGTTGACTGTGGAGCGAGAAAAGTTCATGACTGGACTTGTTGCACAGGTGGCATCCTATCACAGTACCACGCTGGAATTCACTGAGCTCCTGAGAGCGACCCATTCTTTCACAAATGTTTATAGAAATAGTCTGCAGGCCGAAGCGCTTGATTTTCTCTGGCCACAGAAGCGATTGGAACATCTGATTTCCATTATTTGGATGGGTGAGTAAATACTTTTGGCAATAATAGTGTAAGTCTTCTGTGTGACGTCCGCATCTAATTAGGAAGCATTTTATTCTCAGATAATCAGGAAGTGTGCGTTAGCATTCTAGTTGTTATCTGCCATGGCAAATCTCCGCTCTTACCTCTGAAAGTTGTGAAAAGAGTTTATAAACTCATTGCGGTGAATATTTAAGTTCAAGTTTAAAATGAATATGAAAAAATGAACATTAAAAACATGTTAAGACGCTGCTTTTGGCGAATACAGTGAACCCTCGTTTATCGCGGGGGTTAGGTTCCAGAAATAGCCCGCAATCAGTGAAATCCGCGAAGTAGGACAATTTTATATTTTACAATTATTCTACATGTTTTAAGGCTGAAAACGCTTCACCAGACACATTATACACCTTTCTGAGACTGGTATTAACATTTTCTCACATTTTTCTCTTGTTTAAACACTCAAACTTTTGTAGATTTTCATTAAAATATATTAATAGTGGGGAAGGGGGGTGCACGTGCGCGCGGACACGTGCGCGCGGACACGTGTGTTTGTTTTGGTACCACATATCCATGCCATGTGCGAAAGTCGAGTGGAAAGCGACCTGGATATCATTTTGGGCAAGACTCAAGCCACTGCCAACAGTGCCAAACTGCTAACAGACGCCTCTGAGCACCAGTCCTCACCACAAGATCAGGTAAGACCAACCTGCGCTCACAAGAGTTGGTTGCATTTCACCCCGGCTCCAAAATCAGACCGCTATCAATGCGTCGCCAATACTCCACAGCTCTCTAGGACAGGGTCGGGTTCGTCCTCTCGGCGTGACGGGGAAGAGCCACTGTCTCCTCTGTGCGCGCGAGTGTCCTCCCCCCGCTGCGGGCTCCCTCGAATGCGGCTCTCCCCGCTGCGGCTCCCCCGGCCCGTCCATGTTGATTCTTGGCTCTTCCATGGTCCGGCTCGCACTCTCTTCCATGGCTCGTGCAAGTAAACAAAGGCCACACCTCCTGTCACCCAGGCGCTCTCGTGAAGGAAATCAGAGACTCTGTCCCTGGTCTAGACCTGGTTTAGTCCTGGTTTAGACCTGGTTTAGTCCTGGTTTAGACCTGGTTTAGTCCTGGTTTAGACCTGCTTTAGACCTGGTTTAGTCCTGGTCTAGTCTCTTAGCTAATCAGGGCGCAGGACAGAATGTTACACTGTAAAAAAAAAGTTACACTATAAAAAAAATTGAAAAAAAAAAAAAAAAAAATTGGAAAAAAAAATCCGCGAAACAGCGAGGCCGCGAACAGTGAACCGCGATACAGCGAGGGTTCACTGTATAGCATTTTCAGAACAATAAAATGTAACTTGGTAATCGAAATATGTTATGTTTTACCAGTTAAAACCCCACAGAAGCGAAATACCCCCACTTCAATGCTTTTAAAATATCCACACTGAACCTAATCCTTCTCTTAAACCACAAATCTTTGTTCACCTTAAAAGTAATCATTTCCCCTTTCCACTTACTCCTTTCTGACTAACATAATAAAACTGAAGGCTTACGCAAAAACGATAGAAAACAAAGGGTCTTTATAACACAGTGTCCCTACCTCAGATCTGTACCAAAGTGATTCATTTTTGCGATTCTTTTTCTATTCACGTACTCATTTCTGTCCACTGTCTCATCATTAGCAATACAATTTACACTGAATTTCTGCTACTGTCACTCCAAATGTAGCTCACCCTCCTCACATAGCCCTAAAAACACCACACAAAGCTGGTAGCGCTGCCCAGATATTGTCACCGCGGCGGATTGAAACCCTAGTGAAGAAATTTCTCATCTTATTTTTCGGTTAACCACAAAACATTTGGTTTTTTGAGAGCCAGGATTTTTCCTCACAATGCGACAAATCCCTCAGTACAGAGCCACGGAGGAGCCAGCTTCTCTTTGGCGTCAACTTTCGGTATTTTAAGGTTTTGCGTAAAGAATACTCAACAATGTTTGTGCTTCTAATTGGTCCGCTTGGCATAAGAAAGGCCGGGCTTGGATTGGATAAGACCACAAAGCAGTGTAATTTTGTGCGCATAAGATGTTATTACGTGAAAGGGTTGGAGTACAGTGTTATATTTGAATGAGTAGTGATTTTGAGCTTGTATGAATGCATTGTTGCAGATTTGCTGATTCAGGAGTGGGAGGAGAAGGGGCGCAGAGACAGCTCCTGTGTGCACACTCCTACACTACTGTTTATCAGAGCCGAGGACCAGACGACTCCACTCAAACCCACAGAGACAGGTCCACTTCCACTACATGAGCTTTAAAGTACAGTCTAGTACGTGCTGGGCAAAACAGAGCTTGAGAACATTGTAGTAAGTTGTTGTCAAACGCTTTAAATAACGTACAAGAAAATGTGAAGAGACTAAAACTGGCTGGCGGGCGGCAGTCGCTCAGTTGGTAGAGCATTTGTCCAAAGGTTGGCGGTTCGAATCCCACTCTTGACATTACATCATTGGTTGAGCGGTCAGATCCACTGACCCACAGGTTGGCGGTACAATTCCAGCTCCCACAGATGAATGCTGCCTTTGTGTCCTTGGGCGAGACACTTAACCCACCTCGCCCCCAGTGTCTGGTACACTGGTAGATGACAAGGAATACATCAAGGCCGGTTGCCCGAAGGAGCAACGTGGGGCCGTCCTCCAATGGACCCACCACCCGCAGGAGGATCCATGGGAGCTGGTGCATTGTAACCTGGGAAATCCCAGGCTGCTTTCGTTCGTTCCGATCTGAAAGACAGCCTGGCAACTAGGCTATGCGAGCTCTCCTGATTTTGGGAGCCAATCAGAGAGCGGGGAGGGGTGGAAAGACGGTCACGCGTACTACGTGACAAACGGAAACTTGTAGTTTGAACTGACAACTGACATGATTGGCTATGGGCTACGTATACACCAAATGATAGACATTCGTAACGCCCAATAAACGGCCGTTGGCAATCGTAAACCACACCTCCGCTATGAGATATTCAGTAGGTGGGTCCCAGACCATATATCACTGTGATATGGTCTGGGGTAAACCAGGCAAAGTGCATTGTGATGTGGGCAGCAGATCTGTTTGGACTGTTGCCCCCGCGTCCCGGACCCGGATTAAGCGGAAAAGGATGAAATGAAAAAAAGAAAGAAAAATATGGCTGTACTCATTATTATTGCTATGATTTAGTGTCAGTAGCCAAGTTGTTAGAGTCCACTGATCCAAAAGTTGGCAGTTCGATTTCCGCTCCCAATATAAATCATTATTAGTAGAGCAGATCCAGTGAACTACAAGTTGGTAGTGCTATTCCAGCTTCCACAGATGAATACAGTTGTGTTCTTGGGCACTTAACCCTCCTCGTCCCCAGTGTCTGCATAAACTGGTGTGTGAATGAGTGAGTGGTTCCTTGATCTAAATTAAAGCATGTTTTTATATAGTGTTTTTCCACCTTCAAGGTATTCAAAGTGCTTTACATTCATACATCAGCGTACCAGGGAGTCAAGTGTCAAGTGTCATGCGTACCAAGTGTCATGCCCAAGGACACAATGACAGCATTTATCTTTAGAAGCTGGAATCTCACCGCCAACCTTCATCTCAGGCCCCATTTACACGTACACTGGAATTTTAAAAAACGGAGACATTTGTACCCATCTTTTACACACAAACAGCGAATTCGCCCCTGAAAACGAATCTTTCTAAAAACTCCGGATAGAGTTGAAATTGTGGAAAACTTTTGCGTTTGCATGTAAAGTGAGATAAACAGAGTCTTAGGCAGCTGACGCACCAAAAGTGGTTTGCAGAGCGTTCTCCTTCGTTTTCAGAGGCGAAATCGCCGTTTGCGTGTAAAAGATAGATAAGGTACAAACGAAGGGAAATGTCTCCATTTTTAAAAAGACCAGTGTACGTGTAAACTGCTCCTTATTTTGGAAAACAGAGGGAGAGAAATAGTCGTTTCTCAACATCAGTGGACAAACACTACCAACTGAGCTACTGTTTCTCTTTGAGTGCCTTGAAGATGGAAAAGTGCCATATACTAGTAAATGTGAGTACAGTTTTACCATTTAAGAAGGACGGTGACACCCACGCTTGTCGTTTTCAAGAAAATATTTCTAGAAGTTGAGGACAGCTCATGAGTTAAATGATCGAACTGCTCCTAAAGGCCCACAAGACTGGCATATTCAACCTGAGCTCTGACCTGGAGAAGGACCTGCACAAGTCTGTTACAGTCATTGTAGCGATGAGGACGAATGAAAAAGTTTGCACAAAGTCTGCGTTTGTGCTCTTTGCTCTATTTCTACAGTTTAAGACCCATCACCAGGCGACAAGTCCCTGAGTTTTCGGATTGGCTCTTGTAAATCGTAAATATCCAGCATGTTGGAACCTTACGATTTGAGCTTTTGGTCAATCACACTGACCCCACAGACATGAGGAGGGCAAAAACAAGTGATCACTCACGAGAGACACTACTCAAACTCATGGAGACCCAGATCAAGCTTAAAATCTGGTTAAAGGTCTTTCGTGTGCACCCAGTAGATATACTTTGGCCCTTTGACCCCCGCAGGTTCAGGGGTCAAGAGTGATGAAGGCAGAGTATGATAAATTGGGACATGATTGAAGCAAAGGTAGCAGGCTGTGATTGGTGGACAGAAACAGTTGAAAAAGGAATACTTAAAAATATGTGAAAATATTTAGAGTTACAACATGATTACTGCTGCTTACGATTAGCCAGTCCCTTCTACATTCTGTTCAAATTCAGAGGGGTGAAAAACCTCCGTCCTAACCACAGTTGTATCACATGTCATCCAGCTATATACAAATGTTCTTTGTATACAGCCGAGATATTTTTACTGCTTATTTTCTATTTTATTTTTACTTGTACATATACATTTACATAATTATGCCTTGTGGATCAATAACGTTTGTCTAAGTCTCATTCAGAACACTCTATATAACGTCTTTGACCTGAGATAAGTAACAGTTTAGTGCTTTGATTGTTGATTCTGCAGAAATTCGGGCTGTTTCTCAGTCCTTTGTGTTGATAAAAGGAGAAGTTCAATTTGTCAACTGGACAAAGTTTGTTTGGTTGAAAACGTTTCGCCGCTCATCCGAGAGGCTTCGTCAGCTCTGGTTCTAGTGCTGGTTAGACACTGCTTATATCTCGCTGCCGGGAGGCGCGTCCTACACTGAAAAAGCTCTGAAAACGATCCCCCTAATCTGTCTCTTTGTTTTTCAAATTACTCTGGCTACTAGTTTCGCCCCCCTATTCAACGTCTAACAACCCTCTCCACCCCTCTGCCCTGGATTGTCTGCCCTAATGTTTCTTTGTCTGTTTTGACGTGGTGTAAGAATCGAATTATAGATGGGAGACAAGTTATGTCTAACTCCCCAATTTCTGTTTAACGACGGATTCTCTTTTTTTGACAAAAATAGCCTCTTTAACTCCCCTCTCAAACCAATTCTTTTCCCTGGCTAAGATCTGAACCTCACTGTCCTCAAAAGAATGGCCCGTGGCTTCTAGGTGAAGATATACGGCAGAAGACGGTCCACTCTGGCACGCCCGCCTGTGTTGGTACATCCTCTTGTGAAGTGGCTGTTTGGTTTCCCCAATATAGCGCTCACTGCAGTCTTCACTAGTGAAGAGCTGAGCGGCGAAACGTTTTCAACCAAACAAACTTTGTCCAGTTGACAAATTGAACTTCTCCTTTTATCATGGATTCTACCTGGACGACTGAGGGACTTTTCACGAGTCCTTTGTGTTATTTTTCCCCCCTTTCTTTAAGGGCCCATATTAGGCTACGTTCAGACTGCAACCTGAAGTGACCCAAATCCAATTTTTTTTTTGCCTCTATGCGACCTGTATCTGATCTTTTAATGACAGTCTGAACGACACAGATACGATTTTTTCAAATGCGACCCAGGCCATTCGGATATGTGGTCCTAAAACCAATACATATCCGATCTTTTGGCATGAGACTTCAGTCTGAACGGCCAGGTTTCATTCATCCGACCGACACGACATCAACAAGTGAGAGTGGTACAAGTCGGCGCTCACAAATGTTCACAAACATTCTTCTCATCATATAAAAATTGTGTATGAAATCCGTGTCAGTGAAGCAACAAAGCACATGGCAATCCCACCATTCTCAGCACCAACACGTTCCTTTCTACGGATGTTGCTGCCACTGCCCCACAAAACACCAAGGCCAAAAACCTTGTCCTTCTCCTTCTCAGTCTCTTCCGTAAAACAAATAAGTTGTACATGTTCTGGCTCTGGTACGACAGCAACTTTAAAATCTCCAGGTGCTCAATGTTAGTGTCCATGTTTAGGCGACTTCCGTAAACACTGAGCACGCTCGCTGCATGTGACGTCGTCGTGTCCTCCAAGACGCACGCGGGACACTTTTGGGGCGTTTAAAGTTCACACTGGAGATCACATACAAGTCGCATTTAATTGGAAATGTGAATGACCTCGCAAAAAAATCGGATTTCACAAAAAAATCCAAATTGAGCTTTAAGCCCTGCAGTCTGAACGTAGCCTTACACTGTTTTCTGATCTAAGTTATAATGCTTTTACCTCAACAAAACATACCTGGAGTTGTGTTTTGTTTAACACACAAACCCTGCATATTTAGGCTGAGTTCTTCTCTCAAACAGAAAACACTCTGTTCCACCTTGTGATGTTATGTAGTAATACAGGAAGTGCTCCATTGTGTTTTAAACTCCATTTATCATTTGTCTAATTTCAGCTTCTACTTCACAAAAGTTAAAAGGTAGCTGTTAACTTGAAAACCTCTATAAGGTGTAATAATGACATCATAAGGTGACATCATAAGGTGTAATAAAGCATTTTGGGAGATACATACATAAAGGGTTACTAAGGCTACGTTCAGACTGCAGGGCTTAAAGCTCAATTCAGATTTTTTTGTGAAATCCGATTTTTTTGCGAGGTCGTTCACATTTCCAATTAAATGAGACTTGTATGTGATCTCCAGTGTGAACTTTAAACGCCCCAAAAGTGTCCCACATGCACCTTGGAGGACACGATGACGTCACACCAGGTCTGGACTGGGACAAAAAAATGGCTCTGGCATTTTTGGCTTAGACCAGCCCCTCATAATTAGTCCTGGCTTAGACCTGGTTTAGTCCTGGTTTAGTCCTGGTTTAGTCCTGGTTTAGTCCTGATTAGTCCTGGTTTAGTCCTGGTTCAATCCTGTTTTAGTCCTGATTAGTCCTGGTTTAGTCCTGGTTCAATCCTGATTTAGTCCTGGTTTAGTCCTGGTTCAGACCTGGTTTAGTCCTGGTTCAGATCTGATGTAGTCCTGGTTTAGTCCTGGTTTAGTCCTGGTTCAGACCTGGTTTAGTCCTGGTTTAGTCCTGGTTCAGACCTGGTTTAGTCCTGGTTCAGACCTGATGTAGTCCTGGTTTAGTCCTGGTTCAATCCTGTTTTAGTCCTGATTAGTCCTGGTTTAGTCCTGGTTCAATCCTGATTTAGTCCTGGTTTAGTCCTGGTTCAGACCTGGTTTAGTCCTGGTTCAGATCTGATGTAGCCCTGGTTTAGTCCTGGTTTAGTCCTGGTTCAGACCTGGTTTAGTCCTGGTTTAGTCCTGGTTCAGACCTGGTTTAGTCCTGGTTCAGACCTGATGTAGTCCTGGTTTAGTCCTGGTTTAGTCCTGGTTTAGACCTGGTTTAGTCTTGGTTCAGACCTGATGTAGTCCTGGTTCAGACCTGATGTAGTCCTGGTTTAGTCCTGGTTTAGTCCTGGTTCAGACCTGGTTTAGTCTTGGTTCAGACCTGATGTAGTCCTGGTTCAGACCTGATGTAGTCCTGGTTTAGTCCTTGTTCAGTCCTAAATTGTGGGCCGGTCTCTAAGTAAAAAAAAAAAAAAGAACGGCATCGGCCCCTAGGACTGTCGGCCCACCGGGAAAATGCCCGGTATGCCCAATTACCAGTCCAGGCCTGTGTCACACGCAGCATGCACTGTAAAAGTTCCTAACTTATAAAACCAAGTTATTTCAACTCAAGTAACACATTTTGCCCAGCTTACTTTGATTAATTTAATTTGGTAACTGACTCTGATAAACTCATAAATGTTTAGTAATCTATACTTAAAAACATGAGTAGAAAGAGCAGTTGTGTGTGATCATGCGCAGTTTGTTTTTTGTTTGAATTTTTAACAGTGCCACTGTTTAGTCTAAAAGTTACAGTGCATCATGTTCAAATAAACAGGTTTTGGCATCAAACATTTCTTGCCTAAATGTCTACTTTTAAAACTTGATCATTTAAGTTGGGAGTAGCTCAGGTGATAGAGCATTTGTCTACTGATCCAGGGTTTAGAGGGTCGAATCCCGCTCTTGACGGGCTGGACGTGTGTGATCCCAGCTCCCACAGATGCCGTTGTGTCCTTGAGCCCCAGTGTCTGCGCACACTGGTCGCCCCCATGACAGAAGTACATTAAGGCCAGTTGTGACGTGGGCCGTCCTCCTGTAGACCCACCACCCGCGGGCGGCAGATCTGCCTGGACTGCTGCCCCTGCAACCCAGAAATGGAGTAAGCGGAAGAAGAAGAAGAAGAAGAAGAAGAAGAAGAAGAAGAAGAAGAAGAAGAAGAAGAAGAAGAAGAAGAAGAAGAAGAAGAAGAAGAAGAAGAAGAAGAAGAAGGATCATTTTAATTCAGTTTACTAGAAAATTTTGAGGCAATCGATTTCCTAATTTTTTTCAAGTAACATTTAGTCATCAACATTTAGTTTTGTAAGCAACACTAATTTTTGAGTACTCCTATGATCAGTTGAGTACTACTACTAGCAATTTTAAGTTGATGTTACTACACAGTGAGTCTGTACTAACAGTTTTAGGTTTTACACACTTAAAAGTTATGAGCTACTTTACTTAGAAATTTTGAAGCAATCGGTTTCCTCACTTTTTCTAAGTAAAGTCACCTTATTAGATTTTACAGTGTGGACACTATGAGTGAGCATCTGGCTTTATTAAAGTTGCTGTCCTACCGGAGCAGCACATGTACAATACTTTTGTTTTAAAGAGGAGATCAAAGGAGAAGTTCAATTTGTCAACTGGACAAAGTTTGTTTGGTTGAAAACGTTTCGCCGCTCATCCGAGAGGCTTCGTCAGCTCTGGTTATTGTACTGGTTAGACCCTGCTTATATCTAGCTGCCGGGAGGCGTAGATATAGATATAAGCTAGATATAAGCAGGGTCTAACCAGTACAATAACCAGAGCTGACGAAGCCTCTCGGATGAGCGGCGAAACGTTTTCAACCAAACAAACTTTGTCCAGTTGACAAATTGAACTTCTCCTTTGATCATGGATTCTACCTGGACGACTGAGGGACTTTTCACGCATTTTAAAGAGGAGATTAAGAAGGAGAAGAGCGAGGTTGTTGGCCATGGCGTTTTGAGGGGCAGTGGCAGCAACCTCCATACAGAGGAACGTGTGGGTGCGGAGTGGCGGACAAGAGTGGTGGGATTACTATGTGCTTCGCCGCTTCACTGACACGGAGTTCATACAAAATTTTCATATGACAAGAAGAACATTTGTGTACATTTGTGAGCGCATACTTGTACCACTGTTATGGGAGGAAACATGGGCAGGTCGGATGAACGCGACCTGGCCGTTTAGACTGAAGTCACATGTCAAAAGATCGGATATGTATCGGTTTTAGGACCACATATCCAAGTGGCCTGGGTCGCATTTGAAAAAATCTGATCTGTGTCGTTCAGACTGTCATTAGAAGATCAGATACAGGTCGCACAGGGACAAAAAAAATTTATTTGGGTCACTTCAGGCTGCAGTGTGTAGCCTATAAAAATGTGTGAATGAAACAAAACACAACTCCAGGTCTGTTTAAGCACATAATAACACGATTTAAAGCTCTTAATAGTACATTTTGTGCAATATAAAACCCTTAAAGGAGAATTAACGTTTTTTACAATCTGAGCCTTATTTCGGTTATAAAACAAGTTGTTTTACTCACCCATAGCACTTTGATGTCATTTGGAGCATTTCCGGAGATGTTTTAGATTTGAGATTTCCGTAAAGCAAGTTCTCGAGGCATATGTTTGCGGTCTCCAAATAACACCACTTTTCAAATTACAGAAGCTCAATGTCTTAGTCTACACTTTTGTTTGAGTCAAAAGTGGCCTGTAATCCGAGATTTAGCCATAGTTTCGAGTAGATGAGGAGGACAGTGCGCATGCGCTCAGTCACAGCTGTTTTGCAGATAAGAAGACGCAACTTTTCTGTTGCGAGCGACACGTGGCAGAAGATTCGGACTTTGAGGCTGAAGAGGACTTATGGAGGACTGAGGACTGAAGAGGAGTATACGGATGAGGAGACAGAATGGATACAGAAAGAATGAAGCGGAGACAGTTTAAGGAGCAGCAGAGAACAGCCATCGGTTTCACATTACTTCTCAGAATCGCGCGCAGAATCCGCTGGCCTTCTTTTTTTTCCTTTGCTAGTAAAAAATCGTCCTGACTGAAGTGGGTACTGCAAACACGATGGTCCAAACGTCTTACAGCTTTGCCTTTCATGTTTGGGTCCCGAGAGCTGAGAGCGAAATCAGCTGTGACAGAGCGCATGCGCACTGGCCTCCTCATCTACTCCAAACTATGGATAAATCTCGGATTACAGGCCACTTTTGACTCAAATGTGTAGACTATGACATTGAGCTTCTATGATTTGAAAAGTGCTAAAGTTTGTGTTATTTGGAGACCGCAAACATATGCCCCGAGAACTCACGTTACGGATATCGCTAAACTAAAACATCTCCGGAAATGCTCCATATGACACCAAAGTGCTATGGGTGAGTAAAACAACTTGTTTTATTATCAAAATAAGACTCAGATTGTAAAAATCGTTAATTCTCCTTTAACGTAAGCCGCCATGTTTGTTTTGACACAAACAGAAAATGCGTCTCTCTGATTGGTTAATCCGCCTGTCAATCACCGGCCTCTGAAATCCGGGAGACAGGACACGGCTCCAAACCCACTCGTCTTTGTAAAGTTTTGTCAAAGAGTGTGGTTCTGGCAGGTACACTTTTAACCTTAAACTCGATTGCTTGAAGTTGTTTTAAGAGCAGCAGTTAATATTATAATCTCTGTTTCATTGTCTGGTTTTATGCAAAATTACAGCTATTTTGCTCAACAATTTGGGGGTCATTAATAACATGTAAAAATGTAAGAATTCTGTTTTTGGTTTGCCGTTTTGTAATCAGTTACCCCACATAGATTTTGTTGGACACAAAATGCCCCTTTGAGGGTTTCTAAAGTGGCACCTTCACCATCTCAGTACGTTCGATATATTTTAGCGTTTCTATTCAGATGTCTGGGCCCATCACTTCTCATCAGGTCGTGTTTCTGAGCGCCAGCGGATGGTAATTTACACTGACATATGGGTTTTTGACTGGAGCCGGACTCATAACTGAAAAGAACAGATTTTTTGGAGGTTCACTCAACACATCGCTGACCACAGAGGCTCAGGTTTAACAAAGAATAAAAGCGTAGTATAATCACAAGGCTCCATCTACAAATCTTTCTATTCTTCTTGAATTTATGAGTAAAAACTGCTGACCAAGCCATTTTAAAATACTTACTCCTTACTATTTCTGCTAATAAAACTCTCTCTCTCTCTTTCACTGCGTGCACATGGACGAGTGTAATCCGACTGCAAACGGATTGGGATCGTATCGAATTCGTGTGCACAGGCTAAGGATCGTATAGGGATTGGTTTTCCGAATCCGATTGGAACCCCTGGCTTAGACTGATAGTAATCCGCTCGGTGCCGCCTTGTGTACGATATCGGATCGGATTGGCGTACTGCACATGCGTGAGAATTTTCGCCAGGGATTTCACCCGGAAGTGGCAGGAGGCGCCGATGCCGTCATAAGTAGCGATTGTTGCCGGAAAAGTCAGACGAAATCATAGCTGCAAAGAAAGAATGCACAACACGTACACCAGTGCTGCTCCGTCAAACTCCTCGAGCGCCATCTTTGTATACCGCCACATAGTTTGTTGTGTTTTTATTGAGTAGTCATCACGCGGAAGTTGTTGGACCACAGCGCCGCGTAGCGGAGCGGAGCCGGCCAGGTCGCTGACCATTATCCGATTACATGAGCTTCATGTACACTTGGATCTAAGGACAGACCACCCGCCGAGTAACGGGATCGGATTTGGAGAAATCCAATCTGATCCTACCAAGTGACCGCAGTGACTCTTGGTATTGAGGATCTTGCTTTTTTTTTTAACACCTTTTAGAAGTGTGGGAGCAGTATCTGAGTGAAAACTAATGCATATTGTTGAGGTGTCCTTGGGCAAGACGCTGTTATATAAAGCTTTTTGATTTTCTAAAAGGGCTTTTATTACGCTATTTTCTGATTTAAGTTATAATGTGTTTTTTTGCCTGGAGTTGTGTTTTATTTCATTCACACACACAAATGAAGACGTAGACAGACTAAGAATAAAGGTTTACTCAAACATGTGTGTGTGAATGAAACAAAACACAACTCCAGGTCTGTTTTTAAGGAGGTAAGCACATTATAACAACTTAGAACTCATAAGATTACATTTTAATACGGGCCCTTTAAACCCAAAACATGCACCATAGTTAAAATCCTCCAGCTGAGGTCCTGACCAAACCGAAGCAAGAAGATCATGGAGATGGTCCCTGGGCGCAGTAATGTGCTGCTCACTGCTCCTAATAACAGGATGGGTTAAATGCAGAGAAGAATTCTCCTGTGTGAGATCAATAAAGTCACTTCTTCTTCTAAAAAGATGCGGTATTCAATTAATTATAAAAAAAAGTCTCTTCTTTGACATTTTTCTTTTCAAACTCACAATATCAAGTCATGTGGGCTTCTTTAAACAGATTGAATAACCCTAAATATTATATCTAGAGGTAACTAAAGTTTTGGCTGGCCGGGGGAGGGGTGGGAGGGATAATAGGGGCACATGGGGTTTAAAAAAAAAAAAAAAAAAAAAAACTGAAATAGGCACTGAGACAGTTTTTTTTTTTTTTTTTGTAATAAACTTTGCATTGAATATTGGAAATAGAGGTCGAAATCTGTTTTTTTGTTGTTTTTTTACACTAAAATTGAATAATGAAATGACAGTTTATCCATTTTATTGTTTTTTGTTGTTGAAATCCAAAAGAACGAATGGCACACGGACTGATTTAATTTATTTCTGTAAATCAGACACATAATGCACCTTTAATGTCTCTGTATTGTCTCTTGAAATAAAGACTGAAAAAAAGAAAAGAAAAAAAAGAAAATGCAGAAGTCATGTGGGCTGTAAGGCTGTAAAGTCAAGATCTCTTTCATCACAGCACAAGAATGAGGAATTTGCATGTCAAATACAGAGAACAAACTTCCCTAAACATACCTTAAGGCTTCAGCTTAAACAGTAAATGTACACACAGACACACACATACACAAAGTACTTTCTCTATCCACTCTGTCATTCACAAACAGTGCAGCGTCTGTGTTGACTCTTTGGCCCAGAGCCCAGATACATCACTGTGAACTGACAGGTGCAGGAAAGTGACTTTTGACACAGAAACGTGCCGTGCAGCTTTACTATACAGCTCTGGAAAAAAAAAAAGAGACCAATGCATTTTTTTTCTGAAATCAGCATCTCTACATGTATTACAGCCATTCCATTCCAGCGTTTGTTAATGGCCAGTTTCTATTTCTAGTGTGTTAACACTGAACAAAATATAAAATAAGGGTAAGAGTTTCAAAATAATTAAACAAACACAGGATTTCATGTGTTCTTTCTTCTTCTAACTTCTAATTATGTCTTGGTTTGGTGTGGTAAATATTTATTATTGTTTTTTACATCAGCTAAATGGCAGTGATTAAAGAAGTGAGTGAAAACCCCGTCTGAAATAGAGACAATTTGCACAAAAGAAAGGGATTTTATAGCAGTTTAAACATTAATTTAACAATAACTTGACCATTATATGATTCCATTTACATATGTCAACTCAGCTGTTTATTTACAACCAGAAGTAAAAAGAAAAACATAAGATTTGAAACATTTTTTTAGTAAAATCTTAAATGAAATTATGTTAAGTATGTCTTTTTGTGAAATTAGGAGTCATAAGCCCTATTCGGACGGGATTAGTTTTATGGGGTGACATGGGGTGAAGTAATAATTACCAGGGAATTTAGTCCTGTCTGAACGCACCATGTCCGTAAACATAACGGAGTATGTCTGTGAAATTTACAGCGAGTTTCACCTTCTGTAAAACGGTCTGGGGGAATTACCGTAGGAAATATTAATCCCGTGCGAATGCGACCCTCGGTAAATATGTATGTAATATTTCGTCACATCCGTTTAAAGAAATAATTGACCGCAATTTTCAAACACGAAGGAGCTTGAAGCGCTTTGTTTTGCCGGCGAATGAAATGATCTACCGGTACTCTCAAACAAACGCACACATCGACCAATGAAAAAGCCCAAGAGGTATAAATCGGTCGTCAGAGGCATGAAACTTCTGCTTGTTTTAGGTCATGTATGCTCTATTAGTCCTGATTATGGGCAATAATTTGCATAGTTCGCTAATATTACACATAGGCTAATCATGACGTGCACGGCAACGAATACGTGACGGCAGAGCGTAAACAAACTCCTCCCATGTCAAATGAATATTGCGGACATTTCTTGTCCTGTGTGAATGGGGTCATTTATATTACAGAGGTCCTGTGATAAACCCACATTACTCTGCATCCCCCTGTAAAACTAATCCCGTCCGAATAGGGCTATAGAGCTCTGAAAAAATAAGAGACCACTGCATTTTTCTGTGAAATCAGCATCTCTACATGTATTACAGCCATTCCATTCCAGCGTCTGTTGAATTCCAACACAAACACAAAGCTGAGCTACTTCAGTTCTTGCACCAGGAGTGGAATAAAGTCACCCAAGAACAATGTGAAAGACTTGTGGAGAGCATGCCAAGACGCATGAAAGATGTGATTAAAAATAAGGGTTACTGCACCAAATATTGATTTCTGAACTCTTCTTAAGTGTAAACATTAGTATTATGTTGTTTTAAAATGAATTTGATCATGTTTCTTTGCATTGTTTGAGGTCTGAAAACATGTGTCTTTTTGTTATTTTGACCATTTGTCATTTTCTGCAAATAAATGCTCTAAACCAGGGGTCAGCAACCTGCGGCTTTTTGATCCCTTTGATGCGGCTCAGTACTGTGGTCCCTTGTTTATCGCGGTGATTACATTCTAAAAATAACACACATTCTACACTTTTCTCAGACTTGTATTAACATTTTCTCACATTTCTCTCTTGTTTAAACTCTCAAATATTTGTAGATTTTCAACAAAAAACCCCCACAGTATTATAGAATGATCCAAACTTGTTTTCAGGCCCTAAACATTTCGTGTGTATTTCACAGTTCCTCTGACCGAGCCTCTTCGTCCTGGCACCGCTTCGCTGTGGCGGGTTTTGTCAGGGAGAAAACTTGCAAACATACAGCACTTCAGAGTCACACTGCGATCGAACATTTATATAAATCTGGCAAACTGAACGCATTCTGTACAGGAGGCACGGAGGAGAATAACTGACGAATCGGCAAAGGTCTACAGTCCCTTAGCCAATCAGGACGCAGAAATGCGCGTTGATACACTATTTTTTTAAAAATGGAATAAAAAAATCTGCGAAACAGCGAGGCCACGAAAGGTGAACCGCGATATAGCGAGGGACCACTGTATTTAATTAAAATGTATTTTATTTTAGTTCATTCATTTTCAAAATGTAATTCTATGGCACAAAGGCAAAAAAGCCGTTATATGCAGTGTTATTTCATTTTAAATTTCAAAAGGGTTTTGTGGTTCCCAGTGTTTTTTTTACTGTGTAAAACGGGTCCAAATGGCTCTTTGAGTGGTAAAGGTTGCCGACCCCTGCTCTAAACGATAATATTTTTATTTGGAATATGGGGGAAATGTTGTCAGTAGTTTATAGACTCAAACAAAAATGTTCCTTTTGCCCAAACACATATCTATAAGTAGTAAAATCAGAAAAACTGATCATTTTGCAGATCATTTTTTTCCTGTATTTTCTGGGGGAGGTACAGTCTGTGTGTCATCACTTTACAAAATGATTCACTGCTTATTTCTGTGTTAAGGTTTATACTTTGCACTGACATCACGCTCTACATGTAGCTCTACGGTCAGCAGTTACCATGGTGACACAAAGCACACCTAAAGGTTTACAGTTTCTGTGAAAAATCAAGATTTAAACGACACACGGTCGTTATCGAGTGATAAATACGAGCGTCCGTGGTCCTGTACGGGTCAGATCCACGGGGCGGACTGGCAATCTGTGCGTTCTGGAAGGCCTATTTTACGAGAACCCCCCACCTCCACCCAATCTGGTCTTCAGTTTCCACCATGGTCCGCTTTGTGGGGGCGTCCAAGGGCTGTTTTTTGGTCCCAGTCCTCCACGCCTGGTGAGATCTGTGGAGCGTCGACCCTGCAGAATTACCCACATTGAAATAAATGCCAGATAATAGCCTAGATAATGCTAGATACTTTTAAATCTATACTGTGGAACATTACTGTCAAAGAAATAACATCTCCATGGAGACAAGCGGATACATGGTGTGCTTTTTTAGATTTGTGTTCTTTCTTGTTTTTCTTGTAGTCTGTTTATGTTTATTGATACTTGCAGCTGATGTCACGGTCATTCCCCGGGAGTGTGATTCTAACTTAAATCACTGCTCTGTCTAAAGCTCTGTTAATCTCAGCTTTATTTTAACACAATCTGAGCAGAAAGAGCTGATTTAGCTGGAGCTACAACAGATGTGCTGATTTGTGCTGTTAAAAAAGTCCTTCACAAATAACTTTACAGTCACAAGATAACAGGAGAAGTTCAATTTGTCAACTGGACAAAGTTTGTTTGTTTACAGTCACAAGCGAACAGTTTTTCAGTTAGTCACTCTCACTTTTTTTTATTGCAAACCAAACTCCTACATGTATTGACCTTGCCTGGAAGAATCCATGACTCATCGCTGTACCAGCGGCGAGTCTGGTAACGCTTGGTCCAGAATGCGCTGCTGTTGCGCTTAGACAGACAGCTAAGTGAACCAATCAGAGAACAGTTAACGGACAGCGACGTGAACCAAGCCGGTAGGAAGCAATGCAAAAACATCTTTTTTGAAAAGAAAGGCCTCTAGAGCTGTCAGCTGCTGTGGTTTTAAGGAATCGATGTGTTTTAGGTCATTTAAGACCAATTTTACAGCTGAATGGAAGGGACGTTGCGGGCAAAGGCGGGTGCACTGACGTCACCATCTTTGAACAAATCAGAATCGCGGAGTCCGTTGTTAACCGGAGGAGCGAGGGTGGATGGAGGGTGTCCAAATGGTATCTCGCTGTATAGGAAATACAGAGAGATATCATTTGGCTGGCCAGGTAAGTATTGACCACAAACTCCTAAAAATGTGCGGTTTAAATCCATTTTGTGTCTTGAGTTTTCAGACTACGCATCTTAAAAACTTTTTTGGCAGTGTTTGCTAATGTGCACATCGTGTCACCGAGGTAAGTGCTGAACATTCCGCCATCATAGATACATGTAGAAGCAGTGACGTGCGGTCATTGGCGGTCATCTCAAAAAAAAAAAAAAAAGTAAAATGAAAAAATAAACTAAATGGTTATATTTATCCAATGATTTGTACTATAAAGTTATTTTCTATTTAACTTTGCCATTTTAATTCTTTTTTATTCAAAATCACAGAATTTTCACTTTTACCGTTCAAATACTGAAGAGACGTGGGAGAGGCACCAACTGTTGGTGCCTCACATGGACAGACTGCTGTAACTCAGCAGTGATAGATTCTGCGCTAAAGCGGCGGTGAAAAGGTGCCGGGTTAAAGCGGCGGTGAAAAGGCGCCGGTTTAAAGCGGCGGTGAAAAGGCGTCGGGTTAAAGCTGCGGTGAAAAGGCGCCGGTTTAAAGCGGCGGTGAAAAGGCGCCGGTTTAAAGCGGCGGTGAAAAGGCTCCGGTTTAAAGCGGCGGTGAAAAGGCGCCGGTTTAAAGCGGCGGTGAAAAGGCGCCGGGTTAAAGCTGCGGTGAAAAGGCGCCGGGTTAAAGCGGCGGTGAAAAGGCGCCGGGTTAAAGCGGCGGTGAAAAGGCGCCGGGTTAAAGCGGCGGTGAAAAGGCGCCGGGTGAGGCTCGTAGTTCCCTGGCCTCATGGTAGAGCCACTCGTGAGCCCAGGGATTCTTCTGTAACTCCTGGGGCAGCAGATTAGAATAAGTGACACATGATACAATTTAGAGTTAGCGAGTCAAGTTTAATAATCCGTTCATTTTTTTCTTCTTGTCTGGGCCGACTTTTTAAATAAAGCAAGATTTCATATTAAAGCTCAAGCAGTTTTCTAAACTGGACTTTGGGTTGAAGCAGGAGGTTATAATTAAAGGAAGACCAACGCCGGAGCTAAAGGGTTTGCTCCAGACTACGGGACGAAAGACTCGCTCTTTTCAAACAGCGTGGTAAGAAATCACCTTTTCTGCTTTTCCTTCTTTTCCTTCTTTTCTCAACCTGCTGTGACGATGTCTGGACTCAGATGGATATTGTGACCTGACAAATTTGCGGTCCACCGCTCACATTCAGAGCCAGATCCAGCTAAAATCTACGCTATTTTAATTTATGATGCTACTCTGTGCTCTCTGGAAAATGCACTGAACAATAATAGTTAATTTTCACATGAAAAATATTACGAGCTCCAGTCACTTACAGGGAGAGAAACTGCCCCGGGGCCAAATTTACTTGCCGACACCTGGTGACGTCACTGATGACATCAGTGCCTCACCAGCCATGACCCTCACCAAATGTCACTGTGTAGAACACCCCCGATGCGATGTCACTGCAAAGTATCAGTTAGATATTATTGGCCTACTGAAGGTTGTGACGCCATCTATAACCCGTCAGGACAGTACCCAGCTCCTGTATTACTCAGATATTCTGTTGTCAGTTTCTTACTAAAAATTCCCCAAAATTTTCAATCATTTTTGTCTTTTTTAAAATCAACTGGACACATGTCTCGATCCCATCTCACACACATCCTTATATAAGCCCTTTATTTTGAGAAGACTTTAAAAATATACGATTTGGACTCTTGTAACTTAATCTCTTCGGTGTATATTTTGCATTCCTGCCCCCCCTGGCTCTGGCTCCACAGTAGTCGCGTAGAACAGTGGATATCCAGCCATCTTTGTTTGAGGGGGTCTTTTTGACAGACACTGGGAAAAATACAAGACAGAACTGAACAAAAGGTGAACTCTGTGCCCTGATAAAGCTGTTTAACCCATAGTGCCATAGAGTCTGCACTTAACAAAGAGAAAGGAAACACCGGGTAGATTTTGGGTAGAAATTGAACAAATTAAAGCCTCAATGTGACCGGTTTGTGCTGCTGGGAACTTCATGTTTGGTTTTGCGCTGCTGACTCATGATCTGGTCACCGCGGTGACCTCTCAGCCCCGGTGCATGATGGGATACCTCAGAGCTTCCCTTTTTCTGCAAAGAAATGATGTGTGGTCATAAATGAGTCCTGTTCAGAGTAAAGAGGACAGTTTGATAAGAAGGGTTAAAAGGTGAAGAAGATCACTGGTCTTAAAGGGACAGTGTGTAAGATTTTTACCTGTTAATTACTGAAATTGAAGATACCCATTCAAAAATACATTGTTTTCCAAGCCTTTTCACTTCCATCATGAAATCAAAGTATTCTTTTGGACTTAGATATAGTCACATAAAAGGGGGATCTTCCCCATGCAGAGGCAGCCATTTTGAATACGAGAGCCGCAGAAGGACATTTTGTCTCCGCCTTCGCCTTCGGCAAGGCTCGTGGTTTTGGGTAAACAACACAAGCATGTCCCGGATCAGACGTCGTAATGGATCTAACACGTGTTTTGGACTAAATTGTTTTACTGGATTTTATTCGCTGGCTCCTTACGGACAAATTGAGAGCAAGTTTATGGTGAAATACAGAGTTTGACCTGTGCAAAGCATTCTAAGGTAAGCTAACCTCGCTTTGTGCTTTTCCGTATAAAAGTCCCATGTGCTCGGGGAGTGATTGTTTTGCAGGGAAATGAATTGCATAGTCAAAAAGAGGAGACTGTAAGGTTTCATTTGATGTGTAGAGTGTCATGGTACATGATCTGGAATGTGTGTTTTCATGAGAAAAGAAAAAAAAAAACAAACGGGACCGCGTTTTATTTATACAGTAGCGGCGCGCGGCTCGTGCGCGGGTCCTTCGAGGTCTGCCGTAGCTAAAACAGAAAGTGCAATAGCACCATCCACCTATGCGCCACGAATCCTACACACTGGGGCTTTAAAGGCCCAAGATTACACAAAATTGTCTCTTTTGAGCTTTACACCATGTTATAAAGTTGTTACTTCATCGAAAACACACCTGGAGTTGTGTTTTGTTTCATTCACATATGTTTCAGTAATCCTTTATTATTAGACTGTCTGTATCTCCAAAACTTAGATAGCTTTTTTCCCACCTTGTGATGTCATACAGTGGAAGTTTTCAAGTTAACAGCTCCTTTTACCTTTAGTTCAGTAGAGACTAGCCCAGGGGTTGGCAACTTTTACCACTCAAAGAGCCATTTGGACCCGTTTCACACAGTAAAGAAAACACTGGGAGCCACAAAACCCTTTTGAAATTTAAAATGAAATAACACTGCATATAACAGCTTTTTTTGCCTTTGCGCCATAGAATTACATTTTGAAAATGAATGAACTAAAATAAATACATTTTAATTAAATACAGTGGTCCCTCGCTATATCGTGGTTCACCTTTCGTGGCCTCGCTGTTTCGCAGATTTTTTATTCCAATTTTTTTTTTATAGTGTATCGACGCGCATTTCTGCGTCCTGATTGGCTAAGGGACTGTAGACCTTTGCCGATTCGTCAGTTATTCTCCTACGTGCCTCCTGTACAGAATGCGTTCAGTTTGCCAGATTTATATAAATGTTGGATCGCAGTGTGACTCTGAAGTGCTGTATGTTTGTTTCTCCCCGACAAAACCCGCCACAGCGAAGCGGCGCCAGGACAAAGAGGCTCGGTCATAAGAACTGTGAAATACACATGAAATACACTTTGGTTTCTTTCTATAATAATGTGCTTTTTGGTTGAAAATCTACGAAAGTTTGAGTGTTTAAACAAGAGAGAAATGTGAGAAAACGTTAATTCCAGTCTGAGAAAAGTGTAGAATGTGTGTGGTAAGGCGTTTACAGCCTTAAAATAAAGCTGACCACTTTGCGGATTTCGCTTATTGTGGGTTATTTTTAGAATGTAACCCCCGTGATAAACGAGGGACCGCTGTACTGAGCCGCATCAGAAGGATCAAAGCTGGCTCTGGAGCCACGGGTTGCCGACCCCTGGACTAGCCATTCCAGGGCTGAAATCATCCAAATGATGAAGGTGTGTGGAGTTTAAAAACACAGTGGAGCACTTCCTGTATTACCGCATTACATCACAAGGTGGAGCAGAGTGTTTTCTGTGTGAGAGAAGAACTCCTAAACCGCCCAAATCTGCAGGGTTTGTGTGTTAAATGTGTGAATGAAACAAAACACAACTCCAGGTGTGTTTTTGTGTGTATGGGCCCTTTAAAGGTGCACTGCGTAACTTTCTAGGTTGGAGCATGGAGATGCTGTTGCTTTCCTGTAATGTTCCACAGTATGGCATTGTCGTTATATAAGATGCATTTAAATTCTTTCTTTCAGTTCTGGGTGTTTTTATTTGTCAAAAATACCTTTAACATGTATTCTTACTGAGATAGGGGCCGTCTCTTCACAGATCCGATCTGTAAATTGGCCTGGTGGCGTCTCCTGCTTGTCTCTATAGAGAATGCCAAGTTTAATGCCATACTTTGGAAAACTGCAGACAAAGCAATAACATCTCCATGGAGACAAGCAAATGGTGGGCCAGAAAAGTTACATAGTGCAGCTTTAGGAGATATTATTAATTACTGTATGTAAAAATCGATTTTATGAGCTATTAACCGTGTTTCATCATTTATTTTCCTCACAGTTGTATTTTATATTTGAGTAATCCGTGTATTGTCCTGCATTCAAGGCTTGAGTGCTCTGAAAATGGCTGTTTTCTCCTACCCCCTATCCCCACCTACTAATCTGTACTTACTTTTAGCTTCTAAAAAAGTCATATTTATAGACAGAGTTCAAATGTCACATAGCCACAATAATAAACACATGAACATGAAGAGATGGGGTCTCAGTTCTGCAGTTTTGAACAGGAAGTTCGTGGACCTGTTTCTATGATTAAGTTATGTAGAATAAGATCAATATTGTTTATATTAAAAAAACATGTAAAATCACAATCTATTCGTTATAGTTGAATACCTGAAAAGTAATAAAATTATGAATGTCAAAAGTGTGGCTGCCAATCTGTGCACAAAGTTGTTTATTACAAATTTTAGTGCTGATTTCAGAAGTGGGCACAATGTTTATGTTTAATAACCAAGTGAACTTTTCCTAAAGGAGACAATATATTCAAAAAATAAATGCTTTAAATAGGCATGAACATGAATCAATATTAAAGGAATATTAACGTTTTTACAATCTGAACCTTATTTCGTTAATAAAACGTCATTTACTCACCCATTGTACTTTGGTGTCATTTGGAGCATTTCTGGAGATTTTGGAGTTTAGCGATATCCGTAACGTGAGTGCTCAGGGCAGGCGATTGCAGTCACCAAATAACACAAACTTTCGCGCTTTTCAGATGACAAAAGCTCAATGTTAGTCTCCACTTTCGCTGGAGTCAAAAGTGGGCTGTAATACAATATCCATCCATGTTTTCGTTTGGATGACGAGGACAGTGAGCATGCGCGCATTCACAGCTGATTTGCAGATAACACGACACTCTCAGCTCTCGGTTACAGTCATAAACATCTCCGCTTGAGAAAACCCGAAATGGTGCGAACATGCATTTATCCCAGTTGTGAAAACGAAATGCCAGTTTGGACGAAGTTGAGTTTTCACAGGCTTCGTTATCCCAATCTGGAGTTATTGAAGCTGTGGCGAGTTGCTTTGAGAAAGGACCCAAACACGAAAACATAGATGGATATCGTATTACAGGCCACTTTGGACTCCAGCGAAAGTGCAGACTTACACATTGAGCTTTTGTCATTTGAAAAGTGCTAAAGTTTGTGTTCTTTTGTGACCGCAACCATATGCCCCGAGCACTCACATTAAACGGATATCGCTAAAGTACAAAATCTCTGGAAATGCTCCAAATGACACCAAAGTACAATGGGTGAGTACATGACGTTGACGTTGTTTTATTAAAGGTCCCATGGCATGAAATTTTCACTTTCTGAGGTTTTTGAACATTAATGTGGGCTCCCCTACCCTGTTTAGGGCCCGCCCCCATGGCTAAAAGTTGCGAAATGTCTAAACTGAGCATTTGCGGTCCTTTTCTGCGTTTGAAAAAAACACAGCTCAAACGGGCGATTCTCAACAAGGCACCTTATTGATGTCAGCTTGAAAAATGCAGCTCCACCCCCGTCTGTGTCTCTACTCAGCGTCTCTGTATATCACGCCCATAGAGTTTGGACTGCAGAGGAGCTACGTAATGTGAAATGCGTTTTTTTATTTGCCTGGAGGCACGTGCGAGTGTTTCTAGGCTCGGAAGTCCTTTACCCGACCCTCTGGACCTCTGAAACAGCAGTGGTTTAATTTTATTTTCTGTGGAAATGTGTTTATTTTTCAATGGAACGCTTCTCATCTCCTTCTCCGCGCAAAAACGCGGAAGCGGGAGCGAGCCAGAGTGCACAGCTGAAGAGGAGAGAGTGGAGAGTTTGGCCACGCCCCCACTCGCTACTATAGGCCATCTCTGTCCTCCTCATTTGCATTCAAGCAACAACGCCCATAATGGACTGTTCCAGAGAGAGATGTATGACTCTTTCTCATCTTATCTCTCTTTCTTATGCACTGATTCTTGATTTTGAAGAAGGATTCATTTACAGTATTAGGGAACCATGAAGGAGCCATATAAAAGCATCAAGAAGTACCATGTCGTGGGATCTTTAACGAAATAAGGTCCAGATTGTAAAAACATTAATATTCCTTTAATATTTAATATGTTTTCTGATTTCAACAGTTTCTCCGCCTGCGTTTATTAGTCACGAGTGTTGCCTTATTAGGATTTTTTTTTCTCTCTTAGGTAAAATGTTCACCCAAGAAGATAATGGATCAAGAGTCACGTTTAATTTTCCGATTTGTTCAAATGCTCCATGTCACATGAAAAGAGAAACAGAACAAATGTAATAGTTTTATTTGTGGAAACTTCACAGATATGATCACGTTCTGAAGGTAATGATGCAGCAACAGCTCTGGGCCCCAAAACAACACGAGACGGACAGCTGCCAACAGCGGACTCATGGGTAATTAACCAAATTTAGAAATCTGAATGGAACCTTTGGAGGAAATATAGTTTAGTCTGAAGGATTTATGGTGTAAAATGTAGTTTGTCCATTAAGCGCTGTCTGTTCATGGGTTTGGAGCTACGGGAATGGTCCTGTGTTGTTATAGTGATTAAAGGTCCTATATTACGCAAAACTGACTCTTGCGATCTTTAAACCGTGTTATAATGTTGTTACCTCATCAAAAACACGCCTGGAATTGTGTTTTGTTTCATCCACCCATGTTTGAGTAACCCTTTATTATTACACTGTCCCCATCACCAAAGCTCAAAATGCTCTGTTCCACCTTGTGATGTCATCAAGTGGAAGTTTTCAAGTTAACAGCTCCTTTTACCTTTTGTTTGGTAAAGACTGGCAACTCCAGGGCTGAAATTATCCAAATGATTCTAGTGAAGTTGTGGAGCACTTCCTGTATCACCACATGACAGCACTTTCTGAGCTACCACTGGATGACATCATACAGTGCAACCAAGCATTTGACCAGAGAAGAGGGACTCTAAATATGAACAATTACTGAAAAATGGATTAATGAGAAAAAAAACAATAACATCACTACAACCTCAGAGGTAGCATTTAGCTTAAAGATGCATTGTGTAACTTTTCTGGGGGTGGGTCCCTCAAATGTTGTTCCGGGTGCCTCCTGGACGCCTCCTGGACGCCTCCGTCGGGAGGTGTTCCGGGCAAGTCCCACCAGGAGGAGGACCCGGGGAAGACCCAGGACACACTGGAGGGACTGTGTCTCTCGGCTGGCCTGGGAATGCCTTAAGGAGCCTGGAGGAAGTGTCCGGGGTGAAGGAAGTCTGTGAGTCTCTGCTTAGACTGTTGCCCCTGCCACCCGGCCCCGGATAAGAGGAGGAAAATGGATGGATGGGGTCCCTCCAATCATTTTTTCTATAGAGATATTATTTCTTCATCTGGAATGTTCCACAATATGACATTAAACCTTTCTATCTTCATGGAGACCAAACTAGACCAAGTGACAGGTCAGATCTGTGGAGAGGCGAACCCACTCACAGTCAGAATGCAGTTTTTTCTAGACATTTTGGAGCTATAAAACCACCTGTAATTGAATAAATGTAAAGTAGAGCTGTTTAAAATCAAACTGTGGAACATTCCAGGCAGAGCAATAACATCTCCATAGAAACAAGCAGGTTTTGGACATCTGTAAATAGGTATTTATTATTCTTTGCACTGCTTTAGATTTTAGATTTTTGTCTTAGATAGTTTTTGTTTCGTCTTTATATTATATTTTGTACACTGTCTTTTTGCATTAGAGAGAAACAAAATTTCGATTCACTGTATTTTGAACACATACGGCAGAATCGACAATAAAGCTGACTTTGACTTTGAGGTGATGGACCCTCAACCAAAAAGTTACACAGTGCACTTTTAAAGGTACAGTATGTAATGATGCATGATTCTGCGCAAAGAGAAAGTTAAAGGGATACTGCGTTTTGTTTTTGTTTTTTTATGTTAATCTGTATGGGTTTCCTTCTAAAAGTTAAGTGTGTTGACACCGGCTTACGTCTGACAGTCTCAGCTGATCCCGGTTCGGCTCGCTTTCTGGAGCCCACGTAAGTAGATCCGGTAACTTCCCTGGAACATGAAATAAAGCTTGTTTTTCTTTTCAAAACAAAACATTTGTTAGAAAGGTGATATACTTGCGTCCGAAACAGTTGTCCACGAAACATCCAGCAGCGTATTTCGCATCCGCTTATTGTCTCTCTCCACTCATATCACTACGCCCATGTTAACTCTATCAGCCTGTTCACTTGTAAACTTCGGCGTAGACATCCGCTGAAGGTGAACAGGTGAACAATTCTATTTTAGTCAGTTTTTTTGGATTAAAAATTACATACTGTGGCTTTAAAAGAGAACAAAGGATATTCCAAAATGCCAATTCTCTCAAATTAAAAAACAAATTAAAAGCCATTTTGATTTGAATTTTCTGGTGGAGAGTGACTGGCCCCCAGCAGAAAACTTACACAGTGCACCTTTAAACATAGGAGTCGATACTGTATAAAACACAGACGAAGCTCAAAGTGGCTTTATCAGATCAGAGTTTAGTGGTGAATTCTGCAGAAGTCACGTCCACTGTTGATTCATAATGATTCAGAGAGCGTAAAGTGCACTGTAATGTGTGAGGGAGGAGACCGCTGCACATGTGCCGAAAAGATTAAAGTTAACGTGCGATGCCAACTTCTGCATTGTTGTCTGATCAAAATTATTAACATTTACTTAAAGCGGAACAAACACTATACCAATTTTTTTATTCTTAAAGGAAAAGTAACGTTTTTTTTACAATCTGAGCCTTATTTCGGTAATAAAACAAGTTGTTTTACTCACCCATAGCACTTTGGTGTCATATGGAGCATTTCCGGAGATGTTTTAGATTTGCGATCTCCATAATGTGAGTTCTCGGGGCATATGTTTGCGGTCTCCAAATAACACAAACTTTAGCACTTTTCAAATCATAGAAGCTCGATGTCTTAGTCTACGCTTTCGTTTGGTCAAAAGTGGCCTGTAATCCGAGATTTAGCCATAGTTTCGAGTAGATGAGGACGCCAGTGCGCATGTGCGGAGTCACAGTTTATTTCGCTCTCAGCTCCCGGGACCCAAACATGAAACGCAAAGCTGTAAACTATGGCTAAATCTCGGATTACAGGCCACTTTTGACTCAAATGAAAGCGTAGACTAAGACATCGAGCTTCTATGATTTGAAAAGTGCTAAAGTTTGTGTTATTTGGGGCCCACACGGGGCATATTACATGCTCGGGGAATATATTATATGCCCCGAGCTATGGCTAGAAGTCGTGCTAGGCTAACGCTAATCTAAAACATCTCTGGAAGTGCTCCATATGACACCAAAGTGCTATGGGTGAGTAAAACAACTTGTTTTATTACCGAAATAAGGCTCAAATTGTAAAAAACGTTACTTTTCCTTTAAGGTCGTTTTCACACCTGCCTTGTTTGGTTCGTTTAAAACGAACCAGAGTTCGTTTGCTTCTTTGATTCGGACCTTTTGGGCTGGTGTGAATAAAAACCAAAAGTCTCGATCCGGAGCAAACAAGCGGACCGAGACCACCTAAAAAGGTCGGTCTCGGTCCGGTTCCATACGAACTCTGGTGCGGTTCGCTTGAGGTGAGAATGCAGACCGGACTCGATCCGACACAAGTTGGCTATTTGTACTTAACGAGCTCCCGTCGTATGTCGAGCATTATGGGAAACTGAGGCTTATGAAACTAAACGAAACGAAACAAAACGAAACTTACGAGGTTTACTTACGTTTTGCGTGAAGAGCAAGAGTCACAACTTGATGTGCGCACATGAGCGCTGTCCTCCGTAGTCGTCTTGCCCTGTGACTTCGTCATTTGGAAATTGATTGTAAAATAGTGTAAACCTCACGATGCTGCTCAAACATTTGTGCGAACTGAATAAACTGAGTAAACCATATCGCTAAGGCTAGATTGAAAACAGCACGTAACACCATAATTCTCCTCCTTCCGGGTTTGGACACCGACAGGGCTCATTCTGTCCAATGGCTGAGCGACCTCAGCACATGTGCTTTTGTTTATAGACTTTAGTTCGCTTGGGGAAAAACTGCAGTGTGAAAGCGAACCGCACCAAAATAAAAAAATAAAAAAAATGTTTGGTCCGGACCAAAGCAAGTGAACTATCGGACTTTCCTGGTGTGAAAACGACCTAACAGAGAGCAAAAGGAGGGGGACAACCTGATAACAATTTTTACATTTTTACATTTTAGTATAATATTGTCTTTTTTTTTTTTGCCCATTTGAGTGCAAACTGTACATTTATTTGTTATTTATTTGTTATTTCAATCACGCATAAAAGTATAAAAAGACATTAACAGTGTCCTAACGTTAAACATGCAAGAAATTAATGAAAAGAGCCAGTAAGAAAAGTTACATTATGTTTTCTGCCATCTTTTACATAGATTAAGTAACTTTAAAACATTTCAAATCAATACATTTCATTTCAATCACAAATATTCATCAATTGCAAACAGAATTCTTCACTTTTATGCACATCAGCTTAGTTTTCTTCCTCATATACGTATGCATTGCACTGGATTTTATGTATTTTATTATTATATTAAATGCCATTATTGTACTCGAACCTTTGATTTCTTTGTCAAGACTGTTCAATAAATGAATTCTTTTCACAGCAGGTTTTTTTGGGAATTTTGAATTGACATTTCGAGCTTTGTGGTCCAAAACTGTCTAAATAACAACATATTTCCATGACGCAGCAGATTTAGACTTAGACAAAATGTATTGATCCACAAGGGAAATTTGTTAGACACAGGCTCATGTCACAATATAATATAATAAAAGAGTAAAAAATAAATGGTAATAAATTCAAAATACAGTAAGTAGCAAGAAAGATAGCAAGAGACCAAATAAAATACAGAAATAAGTAATAAAAAATATAAAATCACATCAATATACAAGAGACAAGAAAGACTTGATCAAGTTTTGATGGTTGACAGGACATATTATTTTCATTCCAGGCCTGAATTTTAAAAAAAAAAATTGTAGTCATCCTCTCATTTCTAAATAGTTAAAAGTTTTACAGACCCTGCCAATCTCATACAAAAATTCACTACCTGATTTTTACTGTTTTAAAAATGTGAAAAACAGAACTAGTTCGTTTTAAACAGTTTGCAGAGGTCCAAAATTATTCCTCACTTACCTTATGTGTTCAGAGCATCTTAATTACTCACTCAGATGAATTTATAAGCACTTTTCACAACTCTCAGAGACCTGTAGAGTTTGCCGTGACGGTAAAGCTAACAACAACTTAAAACAGCATACTAAGGTGCACTTCCTGATTCTCTGACAATAAAATACTTTCTAATTAGATTCAAACAGCATGCTGCAAACTTAAAGGGATAGTTCGGGTTTTTTTTATGTGAATCTGTATGGCGTCCCCTTCAGTGGCACGGTGGCTGAGTGGGTAGCACTCATGCTTCACAGCAAGAAGGTTCCGGGTTCGATCCCCGGGTCACCCGAGCCTTTCTGTGTGGAGTTTACATGTTCTCCCCGTGTCTGGGTGGGTTTCCTCCGGGCACTCCGGTTTCCCCCACCAACCCAAAACATGCACCATAGGTACCTCCAGCTTAGGTCCTGACCAAGCCGAAGCAGGAAGATCATGGGCGCAGTAATGTGCTGCTCACTGCTCCTGATAACAGGATGGGTTAAATGCAGAACTGGAATTTCCCCACTGTGGGACTAATAAAGGCATAGCTTTCTTTCAGCAGTGTCGTGCATTAACACTGGCTTACCCCTGACAGTGTCCTGTGAGCCGAGTTCTGCCCCGGTTCTGGCGCTGATGAAAGTAGTTCCGGCAAGTTAGCGGGGACAGTTAATAAAGCTGTTGATGTTTTTCTTCTCAAAACAACATTTGTCCAAAAAGTGATATATTTGCGTCACAAAACAGTTGCACATGAAAAAGTCAGAAGTCTAAATCACTTGGTGTTATTTTCTCTCGAGTCATATCACTGTGCGCCTATTATTATTATTAGCCTGTTCATTAGCGAACAAGCTAATAATAATAGAGAAAATATAACCAGAGAGAGAAAATAGAACCAAGCGATTTAGACTGCTGACTTTTTCATGTGCAACTGTTTTGTGATGCAAATATATCACTTTTTGGACACTGTCAGGGGTAAGTCAGTGTTAATGGACGACACTGCTGAAGGTGATGCCATACAGATTCACATTTAAAAAAAAAACTATCCCTTTAAGAGAGCTGCTTATAATTGAACTAAAGGTTTCTATATTACAGTTTAAAACTGACTCTTGTGAGCTTTAAAGATCCCATGACATGGTACTTCTTGATGCTTTTATATGGCTCCTTAATGGTTCCCTAATACTGTAAATGAATCCTTCTTCAAAATCAACACTCAGTGCATGAGAAACAGAGATAAGATGAGAAAGAGCAATTTTTGTCACTCTTAACACTCTATAATGGGTGTTGTTGCTTGAATGCAAATGAGGAGAAAAAAGCTGGCCAATAGTAGAGGGTGGGGGCGTGGCCAAACGCTCCGCTCTCTGCTCTGAGCGCTCTCTGATCCATTTCCTTGTTTTTGCACGGGGGGAGAGATTTGAAGCGTTCCATTGAAAAATAAACACATTTCCACATAAAATAAAATTAAACCACTGCTGTTCAAAGGTCCAGAGGCTCAGATAAAGGACTTCCGAGCCTAGAAACACTCGGCCGTGCCTCCAGGCAAATAAAAAAATGCATTTCGCATTGCCTAGCGCATTCGCAGTCCAAAGTCTCTGGGCGTGATTTACAGAGACGCTGAGTACAGACAGACGGGGGTGGAACTGCATTTGCATTTCTTTTTTCGATCTGACGTCAATAAGGTGCCTTGTTCAAAATCGCCCGTTTGAGCTCCGATTTTTTGTAACGCAGAAAAGGATCGCAAATGCTCAGTTTAGACATTTCACAACTTTTAACCATGGGGGGGGGGGGCTAAACAGGGTAGGGGAGCTCACATTAACGTTCAAAAACCTCAGAAAGTGAAAATTTCATGCCATGGGACCTTTAAGTCATGTTATAATGTTGTTACCTCCTCAAAAACATATCTGGAGTTGTGTTTTGTTTAATTCACACATTTTTTGAGTAAACCTTTATTATTAGTTTGTCTACATCTACGCTCAAAATGCTCTGTTCCACCTTGTGATGTCATGAAGCTGAATCTGCAGGGTTTGTGTGTTAAACGTGTGTGAATGAAACAAAACACAACTCCAGGTGTGTTTGTGATGAGGAAACAGGCCTGGATTGGTTATTGGGCGTACTGGGCATTTTCCCGGTGGGCCGACAGTCCTAGGGGATGCTGATTTTTTTTTTTTTTTTTTTTTTTTACTTAGAGACCAGCCGACAGTTCAGAGGAGGCAGCCCATTTGTCCATCTTCAATACAGACAGTGGACTAAACCACCAGGATATAGGAGCTTACGAGAGCGGTCCCACCCCTTTCTCTGCACTGATCCCCGCCAGTTTCAGTGTTGAGCGTGGAAACATGGAGAAGCGGCAGAAAGGGGGTGTGGAGAAGTTACGGGCTAAAAGATTAAAAAATCTCACAATAGACACTGCAAAATGTTGTAAAATAACAGACATATTCTCTGGAGGAGCTGGAGCCTCCACGTCCTCTGCAGGCTGAAGGTGGACAGGGAGAGGAGCAGCCAGAGACTGTGGACAGGGAACCCGAGGGAACCCGAGGGAACCCGAGGGAACCCGAGGGAACCCGAGGGAACCCGAGGGAACCCGAGGGAACCCGAGGGAACCCAAGGGACAGAGTGACCAGGGAAGTGTCGCACAGGCACAGCAGGTCAGCAGGTAGTAATGTTAGGATAATACCGGGACTTTTAGGTGATGGACAGTCATGAAAATCACTCACTTTTCACGAAATTCGCCATTTAGCCTGTCAGCTAGCTCTCTAAAGCCTTCATCCCCACTGCTATCAGACTGTATAACTCCATTATATAGTCTAAACATTTTTTTTTCTATATTCTCTTATGTACTTATTTTATTATTATGTCTTATCTTGTCTGCATGCACTTTTTTTTTTTAACTTTCTTTTGCACTAAACTGCCAAGTGAATTTCTCCTGTGTGAGATCAATAAAGTCTTATCTTATCTTATCTTAAAGTTTGAGTGCTCAAAATATCTGCAGTGGTTTGCTTGCCCGGACTATGTTGTTTAAGCTCTACAGTGATTATTTGCCTCTACTAAGAACATAATTCATATTAAAAAGAATCCGTTGGGATTTTTCCCCTCGGCCAAGACGTGACAATAGTAAAATACTTTGCTTCGGGGAACACATACATAAATTAGTCCGTTGTGCTCCACTAATTATGAGGGGCCGGTCTAAGCCAAAAATGTCCCAGTCCAGCCCTGTGAAGAAACAACATTATAACATAGATCAGAAAATAGGGTAATATGGGCCTTTCAAGATTTAGGTCAAGTGTATTTCAAACAAACTCATTGCAATCCTGACTGCAAACATGAGTTGTATTATTTAAATGTAAAGTGTGTTAAATAGTGCACGTACACCCCTGCGGCAGACCTGGTTTCCCACACTTGGGTCTAATGGTCCGAGGAGAGAGTGGAGCTCCGGCCAAACAAGCTCCACCGGGACAGACTCACACAAGACGGTATCAGGTTTAGACAAAGGTATTTTCATTTTCATGTTCTAGAGAAGGCTTTAACCAGAGCATGAAGCAGGAACCACAAGATTACAGGCAGAGGTGGGTAGAACAGAGCAACATTTACTTGAGTAAGTTTTAAAAATAGCACTTCAGGCGCCATACTCTTCCTCCTTTACTTAATACGTAGTGTAACAGTACTTTTAACTAACAGTAGTTTTTTCTCACTTTAGCTTTATCCAATTCAATCCACTTTATTTCTATTGCACATTTGTGACCGGCCATGGAAAAAAACAGTCACAAGTCGTCCCAGAGGCGTTTTGAGTTCTTCACAGATTCTGAAAGTGTAGATTCCAGTTTTCCAATGATGCCTTACACATGGAAATCTGAAACATTTGAAGGATATGTGACCATTTGAAAGCAGCACATTCTGAAAACAACGAGCTGAGAAAAAACGCGTTAAGGATGGTCCTGGTTTGGTCCTGGTTTAGTCCTATTTTAGTTTTGGTTTAGTCCTGGTTTAGTCCTGTTTTATTCTTGATTTAGCCCTGGTTTAGTACTGTTTTATTCTTGATTTAGTCCTGGTTTAGTCCTGTTTTAGTTTTGGTTTAGTCCTGGTTTATTCCTGTTTTAGTCTTGGTTTAGTCCTGGTTTAGTCCTGGTTTAGTCCTGTTTTAGTCCTGGTTTAGTCCTGGTTTAGTCCCGGTTTAGTCCCAGTTTAGTCCCGGTTTAGTCCCGGTTTAGACCCGGTTTAGTCCCGTTTTAGTCCCGTTTTAGTCCCGTTTTAGTCCCGGTTTAGTCCCGTTTTAGTCCCGGATTAGTCCCGGTTTAGTCCTGGTTTAGTCCTGGTTTAGTCCTGGTTTAGTCCTGGTTTAGTCCTGTTTTAGTCCTGTTTTAGTCCTGTTTTAGTCCTGGTTTAGTCCTGTTTAAGCAACCAGTGCTTATCTAAAACATGGAGTGGCTTCTTCATGATCTCATCTAGCACATTCTGCAAAAAAATGAAAATCACAATTTTAGAAAAAAAAAATGCTTCGAATGCGATTTTCTCATGTTCTCATGTTTTCACAAATCCCGACATGTGACCGGTTTTCCCGTGGTGGGTCACATTTTATAAACAAAGACTGTTTCCAAAGTGCTGCAGATAGAAAAATAAATGTAAAAAATATCTACAATTTATTATAAAAATACAAATAAACAGAAAAAACTAATAAATAACACAGTAAAATAGACCCATTACAATAAATAAATTAAAACGATCAATTTAAAAAAACAATAAAAGACACAGGACCACACAACTCACAAGGTGTTAAAAGCCAGAGAATAAAAGTGGGACTTAAAACTCTCCATTTTGGGGGACGTTCGGAGTGTGCCAGAGCTTAGGGCCGACCACAGAGAAGGCCCTGTCCCCCCTGGATTTAAGTCTGCGTCCCATTTCTCCGTCTTACCCCTTCGTCTTACCCCTACCTCTTGGTTTTGCGCGTTCATGTGAGGGCAAGGGGTGTCCCGATTCTAATTTTGATCAAGGGCTCCGTCCACGACCGAGGGCTACAGGTACATACCCCTTAAAACGAAGTAAGCTCTCGACCAGACTTGAAACGAAGGGGTACGCCTACAAGCTCAGGCAGGTTTTGGGATCAGGATGGCAGCGTCACATCGACCAGCCAAGGAGTCTCATAAATGTATTTTCAGCAGTTGTAATTATCGATTAACAGTTTAGCAGGTTTACAATTATGAATGAATATTTATTTATTTGTCATTGTCACAAGTACAACGAAATTTGTCCTCTGCATTTAACCCATCCTGTCATCAGGAGCAGTGGGCAGCACATTACTGCGCCCGGGGACCATCTCCATGATCTTGCTTCGGCTTGGTCAGGACTTCAGCTGGAGAATCCTCCCACAGGTGGCTCAAGTCACAACGGGCCTCAATGTATCTTCTGCCATGGGGGCTACCAGTGTCCGCAGACACTGGGGGCGAGGTGGGGTTAAGTGTCTTGCCCAAGGACACAACGGCAGCGCTCATCTGTGGGAGCTTGGATCACATGTGGTCCACCCGTCAAGAGCGGGATTCGAACCGCCAACCCCTGGATCACCAGGCAAGCGCTCTACCACTGAGCTACTGCCGCCCATGACACTTATGTTCTACGTTACTTTTAGTGAACTGTTGCGGTTTTAATTGTAGTGATGTCTGTTTAGCCGACGTTATCGTTTTCATCGAACTTTCATGCATAAACAAGCTTTTTTTTTTTTTTGTCGAGGTGAGGTACCCGATAATCCTTGACATTTGTTTACGTTTGTTTGCGTCAATTGTTGTCGCCTCTGTAGACGTAGCAGCTCAGGTAGAGGCGAGGGACAATGACACAAACGGTAATCGAGTGGTGTCCCATTTCTTAGGGGAACATTCATACCCCGAGCCCTCTCAGCTTGGTATCGAGGGGCAAGACAAAGACGTAGATAAAGGGGAAGGGGAAGGGGTAAGACAGAGTAACAGGACGCAGCCTAAGTCTCATCTTAGGCACCACGACCTGAAGCTGGCCCTTGGACCTTAGAGCATGAGGAGGGTGGGTGTAACTTTGCGGACGTACTGTGTGGCCAGTCCTTTCAGAGCTTTAAAAACAAACAATCAAATCTTTATATTGACAGTAATACATGAAAGATGGTATATGCAGATTCAACATTTGGAGCTTTCTACCATGTGATACTGTTCCCTCATCAAAAACGTGCCTGAAGTGGTGTTATTTGTCATCCATGCATGTTTGAGTAATTTAGAAATCTATCACAGGCCCTATTTGAACCTTCCTTACAGTTGGGAGTACAAAATATGGAAGGTTAATTATAATTATAAAATGTGCAGTAAAAAAAACAAAAAACAATACACTACAACTTCACCAACCTGATATGAGTGTTTCATTAGCTAAATACACACTGATTGTGATGGCGCTCTGAAGGGGGAGTGAATAAGTGCAGAGAGCAAAGGGAGGGGAGACTCCAGACCAAGAATGAAACTGAAATGTTTCAACATGTTGTTTTCACCAAATATAGCATTCTCACACTGCTCCTTCTGATATAATTATGTTTTCTCATTTTTTTGTGGTTTACTCTTTGAAAATAGAACGTTTGCCTCATTATTTATTGTTTTAAGATAAGATAAGATATGCCTTTATTAGTCTTACAGTGGGGAAATTCCAGTGTTGCAACGCACAGATCAAGAACAGCAGGAAAATGTAGCATGCAATAAAACAAGATAATAAATAATGGCTTAAAATAATTTAAAAATAGACTCAAAAATAGACTCTCGAGTATAGCTGAATATTGTAGTGTAGATAAAGTTGAATGACATGTTAACAGTGTTCATTGTACAGTCTGACAGCAGCAGGGAGGGAAGACCTGCGAAACCTCTCCTTCACACAGCGAGGGTGAATCAGTCTGTCACTGAAGCTGCTCTCCAGAGCAGACAGAGTGTCCTGCAGGGGGTGACACTCATGGTCCAGCATAGAGATGACCTTAGCCAGGACCCTCTTGTCCCCCACCTCCTGCACTGAGTCCAGAAGACAGCCCAGGACAGAGCTGGACTTCGTGATGACCTTGTCCAGCTTCTTTCTCTCCCTCTCTGTGATGCTGCTGCTCCAGCAGACCACACTGTACAGGATGGCTGATGCCACCACAGAGTCATAGAAGGTCTTCAGGAGTGGCCCTCTCACTGCAAAAGACCTGAGTCTCCTCAAGAGATAGAGCCCTTCCTGTACAGTGCATCTGTGTTGTGAGTCCAGTCCAGTTTGTTGTTCAGATGAACACCCAGGTACTTGTATAAGTCCACTCTCTCAATGTCCCTTCCCTGGATGTTCACTGAGGGGGCAGTAGAGTGGCGTCTGTGGAAGTGCACCACCATCTCCTTGGTCTTCCCTGCATTGATGATGAGGTGGTTCCGCTGACACCAGTCCACAAAGTCCTGTGTTTTATCTTTCAAATTAACACTCCGCACCCCTATCGACTTGAAATATGCACAATCTAAGTTAGCAGTGCAGCAGCATCGAAGGATGGGTCAAATACAAAAGAGAAATTGGGTTATTGGAGAAACAAAAGAAATATGGGTTTATTGGAGATGCTACTTTTCCCTTATCAAAAACATGCCTGAAATTGTTTTATTTGTCATCCATGCATGTTTGAGTAATTGAGAAATCTTTCCCAGGCCCTATTTGAACCTTATAGTTGTGAGTACAAAATGTGCAAATGCGGTAAAAAACAATACACTACAACTTCACACACCTGATACGATTGGGTGTTTCATTAGCTAAATATGCACTGGGAGTGACTAAGCGCAGAGAGCAAAGGGAGGAGAGACTCTAGGCCAAAAATGAAACTGAAACATTTTATCATTTCACCAAATATAGCATTCTCACACTGCTCCTTTAGATATAATTATGTTTTCTCAATTTTTTGTGGTTTACCCTTTGAAAATAGAACGTGTGCTTCATTATTTGTTGTTTTATCTTTCAAATGAACACTCCGCAAGGTGAGGTCAAGGTGAAATATTTAAGTTAGTAGTGCAGCAGTATTGAAGAATGGGTCAAATACAAAAGAGAAATAGATGAACAGAATTATGGGTTCATTGGAGATGCTTTTTGCTTTGCCTGGAATGTTCCGCCGCATAACAAATATCTGTCTTCATGGAGACGAGCAGGCGATGACACTTGGCCATGTTATAGGTCAAATCTGTGGATAGACGATCCTAGTAAGAATGCATGTATTTTCAGTATTTTGATTATTGTAAATTCAGCTAACTTGTGTAATCTCGTTCAGAATTTGGAGAATCTATGAAAAACCTCAAATGACTACGTTAAAGAAATAAATCCTTAAGTCCTTTTGAGAATTTCCTCCATCTGTCCCTTTGGATTCTATGGGCAGCTGTGCACTCGAAACATCTCTTTGTGGTTCAGATGTCCATAATGAATATGAACACATAACTCACTGTCACACCCCCATAAAAATAGATTGGATTCTCCACATTCTGCAGCAGATGAAAACCCCGTGATTAATGCTTTTGTCGTTTTAATATTCCCCCTTACTTCTCCTCCTCTCTTGTTCTTTCTGCAGATGTTAGCGTTAGCGTTAGCAGCACGGCTAAATAAACAGAATATAACAGCTCTGTGCTTCTGGGACGGGGCCAAAACAAATACAAGTCGATGGGAGTGTGTTTGGAGTTTAGAGTCCAGTCCACTCCGCTTCACAATGCAAAGTAAACAATAGTTCTGATCACGGAAGAAATAAGGCGTAAAACGAAGTCACATTTAACAAAAGGCCATTTCCAGAGTCTCCACGTTGCTACTGATATCAACATTTCCTAGGGGTGTGATGCTAACTGTGGGCATGCTCTGTCTGAGGCTTTGTTCAGCGCTCTCAAGTCTCACGCTTTGAGAGTGTGACACACGCAATTCAACGTGGTATTTCTCACGCTGAAATTTTGTTAAGCAATTCAAAACTCTAGCCACTGTTCACAGCGCTTCTGTGCCCAGAAAATTGGTTAGTTACTGCAGGGCCCCCCCCCCCTCAGTCACACGCACACCCCAACCAAACTTCAAAACGTGAGAGCCCTGGGCTTTGTTGTTTTAGCCACTGAAAGCAGTCCCCAGTTTTCAGTTAGTCACTTTTACCTAAAACACCTAATTGGGGCTACGGAGGCCTGAACTGGTCATAGGCTCCTGAAAATGTGTTTATTTCGTATTTTTACTTTTGAAAGTCCACCATAGACATACAAGCAGGGCTCTCAAGTCTCACGCTTTGAGAGTGTGACACACGCAATTCGACGTGTTCACACGCTCACACGCCACACATGGTATTTCTCACGCTGAAATTGTTTTAAGCAATTCAAAACTGTAGCCACTGTTCACAGCGCTTCTGTGCCCAGAAAATCGGTAAGTTACTGCAGGCACCGCGCGTTTTCAGCGAAAAAAAAGTCACTCGCACCCCCGCTCCTCGGAAATCTCACTCCTACCAAACTTCAAAACTTGAGAGCCCTGATACAAGTAGAACACACCCAGCGCGATGTCACTGCAAAGTATAAAGTATTAGTAAACCGCTTCATACCGAATACCGTTTTTGTTTTTTTGTTTTTTAATGAAATGGATTTTTTTCCTCAGTCACACAGGAGGGGCTCGGAGTAGAGCCGCTGCTCCTCCACGTCGAGTGGAGCCAGCTGAAGTGGCTCGGGCATCTGGGCGTCCCTGCTTAGACTGTTGACCCCGCGACCCGGCCCCGGATAAGCGGAAGAAAATGGATGGATGGATGGCACTGCTGTTTCAGAGGTTCGGAGGCTCGGATAAAGGACACCCGAGCCTGGAAACACTCTCAAGTGTCTCCAGGCAATAAAAAAACGCATCTCGCATTTCGTAGCTCGTTGCAGTCCAAACTCTCTGGGCGTGATTTCCAGAGACGGTGGGTAGACATCCAGACGGGGGTGGAAACCTTTCCCCGAGTGTGACGTCAGAAAGTTCCCTTGTTCAGAATCGCCCGTTTGAGCTGAGCTGGGGGGGGGCTAAACAGGGTAGGGGAGCTCACATTAACGTTCAAAAACCTCAGAAAGTGAAAATTTCATGCCATGGGACCTTTAATGATATGGATTTTTCATATATCCCAATCCCGGTGAGTGTGTGCATACAAAACGTCGGGAACACAGAGCGGCGGAACGTGGCGCCGCGGGACATTGTTTGAGAGGGGGACTGTTGTGCAGTGCTGTGAGAGCGGTGGAAGCTCAGTGTGTGTTGAGCGGTGAACATGGACGGAGAAAATGTTACAGACACAGAAGAACTTATACGGAAAAGAGGAGCCGTGTCAGTTGTGTGCTTTAAAAAATCCTACGCTGATCAAACAACCGTATTCTGTAAATGTTGTCGGGCTAAAGCTGTAGCCGCAGGAGGCGACACGAGCGATCTGCTTCACCACCTTCGTCACAAAGATGTCCTGGAATATGAAGAATGCACGAAACTAAGATCTGCTTCCTCTTCCACGTCTGCAGGGAACGTTCAAGTTGGCGCCATGACACAAAACGCCACTCAGACGTCACTCAAAGACGCGTTTGCTAAGGGGACCGCTTACAACAAGAAAAGCAAACGGTGGAACAATATTACCAACGCTGTTACTGTCCACTTAGCCAAAGACATGGAACCACTTAGTACATAAAAAAAATACCGTCAAATACCATGACACCGATATAATTTGGAAAAATACAGTGATATAAATTTTTGGTCATCGATGCGTGGAGCGCCCAGCTCTATAAAGTATAATATTACATTCACAAGCTTAGTTCACTTAGGCTACGTTCACACTGCAGGGCTTAATGCTCAATTCCGATTTTTTTGTGAAATCGGATTTATTTGCAAGGCCGTTCACATTTCCAGTTAAATGTGAATTGTATGTGATCTCCAGTGTGAACGCTAAACTCCCCAAAAGTGTCCCGCATGCGCCTTGGAGGACACGATGACGTCACACGCAGTGAACGCGCTCAATGTTTACGGAAGTAGCCTAAATTTGCTTTCGTACCGGAGCCAAAACATGTACAGCTTATTTGTTTTAAGGAGGAAACGGAGAAGGACGAGGTTTTTGGCCACAGCGTTTTGCGGGGCAGTGGCAGCAACGTGTGCAGAAAGGAACATGTGGGTGCGGAGTCACAGGCAGGAGGGGTGGGATTGCTACGTGCTTCGCCGCTTCACTGATACGAGTTTATATACTATTTTCGCATGATGAGAAGAACGTTTGTGAACATTTGTGAACGCAGACTTGTACCACTCTCATTGGAGGAAACACACTCAGGTCGGATGAATGCGACCTGGCCGTTCAGACTGCAGTCGCATGTCAAAAGATCGGATATGTATCGGATTTAGGACCACATATCCAAGTGGCCTGGATCGCATTTGAAAAAATCGGATCTGTGTCGTTCACACTGTCATTAGAAGATCAGATACAGGTCGCATAGAGGCAAAAAAATCGGATTTGGGTCGTTTCAGGCTGCAGTGTGAACGTAGCCTTAGTTACTCTCACCTTTTTGTTGAAAATCAGAACTATAAACATTGTATTTATCACAGGCTCCTGAAAATCTGCTGTTAAAATCTATTTCATATTTTTTTCTTGAGCTCTCAGAAGATAACATTTTGTGACAGCGTTTGCTAATGTGTGCCTTGTGTCTCCGTGGTAACTGCTGAACATTCCACCACAGAGAGGCGCATGTAGAACACCCTCAGCATGACGTCACAGGTAGCTATCAATACCTCACATTGTGCTCTTCCAAAGCTCTTTTCCAGGGGCCCAAAATGTGAAAATGTGTTATTTGATTCAATTTTTACTGCTGAACATCTGCTATGCAAGTAGAACATCCCCATTTTTGTTGAGAATCAGAACCATGAACGTCGTGTTGATCACAGGCTCCTGAAAATGTGCTGTTTTAAATCAATTTTCGAGGGCCCCAGTGGAGGCTGTAGGCACTCGTCGTATCTTGTACGGGGGATATACAGTATTTTTGGTAGTTTTTGTGTTTGAATATGTGTGCTGAAGGATGGCTCCTCCGTACAGTGTTTGTCTTTGCGTCTCCATAAATGAGGAATGCTCTGTTTTATTGGAGGAGAGGCAGATGTTTGACTCTGCTCTGTTTACACGGAGTTATCAGGACACAAGGATCCTCATCTCACATTCAAGTTTGTCTCATAATAAAACCAAACATTCAGAACATTTAAGAGGCCACAGAGATAAACAGGAAGATGGCTCAGGCTCGGTCCCACTGACCAACAAGTGAATATCTGTGAGGATCAGATTAAATTAAATAACACAGAGAAGTTTATCTGCTGTAGAAAACATTAAAATCTAGGGCGGAAAAGGCTGATTAGTTGTTGTAAAAATCAAACTAATTAACTTTTCTGAATCTAATTAACTAAAAATTCTGAATCAATATTACTGGACTCCACCACCGTTATTTAGGCTACGTTCACACTGCAGCCTGAAGTGACCCAAATCCGATTTTTTCGCCTCTATGCGACCTGTATCAGATGAAGCATCTCTCGACGGCGCGCGCTTCTGTTAAACTAGTGGCCCCCAGCAGGCCCCATGATGATAATCGCATGCTGGGTGCCCTTAACAATGAAGGCCACGGTGACGGAGCCACGCCAGCCAAGCAGCAAAAGCTGTATATGCACTGTAAAAAGAAATCCAAATTATTTGACATTTTTTTTCACAAAAAAAAGTTACGCATTAGTTACTTTCCTAGGTAACTAGTTACTTTTATAGTGTAGTAACTCAGTTACTAACTCAGTTACTTTTTGGGTTAGTAACTAGTAACTGTAACTAATTACTTTTTCAAAGTAACGTGCCCAACACTGGATGTCATCGTGTCCTCCAATGTGCATGCGGGACACTTTTGGGGCGTTTCACGTTCACACTGGAGATCACATACAAGTCGCATTTAATTGGAAATGTGAACGACCTTCGATTCGATTTCACAAAAAAATCGGAATTGAGCATTAAAGGAATATTAAAGATCCCATGACATGGTACTTCTTGATGCTTTTATATGGCTCCTAATACTGTAAATGAATCCTTCTTCAAAATCAACACTCAGTGCATGAGAAACAGAGATAAGACGAGAAAGAGTATTTTTTTCTCTCTGGAACACTCCATAATGGGCATTGTTGCTTGAATGCAAATGAGGAGAAAAGAGCTGGCCAATAGTAGAGGGTGGGGGCGTGGCCAAACTCCGCTTTCGGCTCTGAGCCCACAGCTGATCCATTTCCTTGTTTTTGCACGGGGGGAGAGATTTGAAGCGTTCCATTGAAAAATAAACACATTTCCACATAAAATAAAATTAAACCACTGCTGTTCAAAGGTCCAGAGGCTCAGATAAAGGACTTCCGAGCCTAGAAACACTCGGACGTGCCTCCAGGTAAATAAAAAAACGCATTTCGCATTGCCTAGCGCATTCGCAGTCCAAACTCTCTGGGCGTGATTTACAGAGACGCTGAGTTCAGACAGACGGGGGTGGAACTGCATTTGCATTTCTTTTTTCGATCTGACGTCAATAAGGTGCCTTGTTCAAAATCGCCCGTTTGAGCTCCGATTTTTTGTAACACAGAAAAGGATCGCAAATGCTCAGTTTAGACATTTCACAACTTTTAACCATGGGGGGCCCCTAAACAGGGTAGGGGAGCTCACATTAACGTTCAAAAACCTCAGAAAGTGAAAATTTCATGCCATGGGACCTTTAACGTTTTTTACAATCTGAACATTATTTCAGTAATAAAACAAGTTGTTTTACTCACCCATAGTACTTTGGTGTCATTTGGAGCAGTTTCGTAGATGTTGTGGTGTAGCGATATCCGTTAACGTGAGTGCTTGGGGCAGGTGATTGCAGTCACCAAATAACACAAACTTTATCACTTTTCAAATTACAGAAGCTCAATGTCTTAGTCTACACTTTCGTTTGAGTCAAAAGTGGCCTCTAATCCGAGATTTAGCCATAGTTTCGAGTAGATGAGGAGGACAGTGTGCATACGCTCAGTCACAGCTGATTTGCAGATATGAAGACGCTAATAACTTTTCTGTTGCGAGCGACACATGGCAGAAGATTCGGACTTTGAGGCTGAAGAGGACTTATGGAGGACTGAGGACTGAAGAGGAGTATACGGATGAGGAGACAGAATGGATATGGAAAGAATGAAGCCGAGACAGTTTTAGGAGCAGCGCAGAGAACAGCCATCGGTTTCGCATTACTTCTCAGAATCATGCGCTGAATCCGCTGGCCTTCTTTCTTTTTCTTTGCTGGTAAAAAATCATCCTCAGTGAAGTGGGTACTGCAAACACGATGGTCCAAACGTCTTACAGCTTTGCCTTTCATGTTTGGGTCCCGAGAGCTGAGAGCAAAATCAGCTGTGACAAAGCGCATGCGCACTGTCCTCCTCATCTACTCGAAACTATGGCTAAATCTCGGATTAGAGGCCACTTTTGACTCAAACGAAAGTGTAGGCTAAGACACTGAGCTTCTGTAATTTGAAAAGTGATAAAGTTTGTGTTATTTGGTGACTGCAATCGCCTGCCTCGGGCACTCACGTTAACAGATATCGCTACACCACAACACCTACGAAACTGCTCCAAATGACACCAAAGTACTATGGGTGAGTAAAACAACTTGTTTTATTACTGAAATAAGGTTCAGATTGTAAAAAAAAACGTTAATATTCCTTTAAGCCCTGCAGTGTGAACGTAGTCTTAGACTCAAGCTTATGGACTCAGAAACTGCTGGAAATGGCAAGCCAAAGGAACTCTGACAGATCTCCTCTGGGAATCTCCCATGATTCAAAACTATTGGAGGAAGATTCAGGGGTGTATAAAAAACATCACTCGAAACACTTTTGAATTTATCCCTCAGCGATATGTTTTGAGTGATCCAAAAACGACCACTCGATGTTCATCATCAGAATTTATTCAAACTAGTGTTATGATTGGAAAACAAATAATAATGAGACATTGGAAAGACTCAGAGGAGCCAGTGTTCCATGAGCGATTCAAGAACTGGCTAAAGTAGTCTCTTACGAAAGGATGTCTTTAAAAGATCAAACCTTAGCCTATGAAGTGTGGAGTAACTATAATGCAAAATATAAAAGGATTTCAGTTTTCTATTTAATAAAGCAAACTACTGAAATCCTGAAAACTTGTACTCTTGAACTTAGACTTAGACTTAGACAAACTTTATTGATCCACAAGGGAAATTGATTTGGGTACAGTAGCTCACTCATCAAATATAATATATAACAGAGGGTAACAAAAAATAGATGGAATAGCAACCAAAGAGCAATAGACCAGTGTCAAATGAGACATAATTATAAAAACAAAAAAATGATAATAAAAATATAAGATATATGTAAACCAGAATAAAATAGAAAAATAAGTAATAAAATATAAGATACAAGAACAAGTTGTACTGTATGAATGTGTAAAAAATGGCCTCTGCCACATTTTTAAATTTTATTATTTTATTTTTATTTATTTTTAAAGGTTTTTACTATTTATTTATTTATTTAATGCATCTCTACATTGTTATGAATTTTATGTGTGGAAAAAAGTGCAAATATACTGTGACTTATGTGGTGAAGAAAAAAAAAGCACTGAATAAATTGCAAATTTCAAGTTCTATGGTGGTAATGTATGGTCCCTAGTGTTAGAGAAGTTCCATTTTGGTGCTGTATGTAGGGCTTATCTTGATGTCATGGGTTCTAATTGGAAAAAAATAAAATGATATAGCATAGTCAAAAATAATGACTTTATTTAGCCATAAATAAAAAAAAGAAAAAGTGGGGGAAAAAAATGAATTGTTATATATGTTTATAATCTGTAGCAGCAGCAAAGGCAGTGAGCAGAACGTGGAGCTGGTGCCTGCCGTGTACAGTACACAGCTCTGGGCCATCACAGATATAATACTCCCTACAATGCAAACATAGCCACCCTAGAATGGACAACACTATTACACTGTCTTTGGCCAATAATATTGAATACAGATGGGGGGCAGCCATTATAAATATTGTTAAAATGCATTGTTAAAGCTCTTGTGTTTTTACCTTTTGGATATGTCAGGGCAAAGTACAGTGTAATCTGGGAATTTCAGGTCATTTTCACACCTGCCTTGTTTGGTTCATTTAAAGCGAACCAGAGTTTTTTGTTCCTTTCATTCGGACCTTTTGGGCTGGTGTGAATAAAAACCAAAAATCTCGATCCGGAGCAAACAAACGAACCGAGACCACCTAAAAAGCTCAGTCTCGACACGGTTCCATTCGAACCCTGGTGCTGTTTGTTTGAGGTGAGAATGCGGACCGGACTCGATCCGACATGGCTTTTTGTACTTAACAAGCTCCCGTCATATGTCGAGCATTATGGGAAACCGAGGCTGACGAAACAAAACGAAATTAAACTTACGAGGCTTACTTATGTTTTGCATGAAGAGCAAGAGTTAGAACTTGATGCGCGCACATGAGCGCTGTCCTCCGTAGCCGTCTTGCCCTGTGTCTTCATCGTTTGGAAATTGATTGTAAAATAGTGTAAACCTCATGATGCTGCTCAAACATTTGTGCGAACTGTAAAAACTGTGCAAACCATATCGCTATGACGACACTGAAAAGAAGAAGAAGAAGAAGAAGAAGAAGAAGAAGAAGAAGAAGAAGAAGAAGAAGAAGAAGAAGAAGAAGAAGAAGAAGAAGAAGAAGAAGAAGAAGAAGAAGAAGAAGAAGAAGAAGAAATTACTTTATTGATCTCACACTGGAGAAATTCTTCTCTGCATTTAACCCATCCTGTTATCAGGAGCAGTGGGCAGCACATTACTGCGCGCCCGGGGACCATCTCCATGATCTTCTTGCTTCAGCTTGGTCAGGACCTAGGCTGGAGGATTTTACCTCTCGTGCATGTTTTGGGTAGCACGTAACACCATGATTCTCCTCCTTCCGTTTGGACACGGCGTTTTGACGCGGCTCATTTCTGTCCAATGGCTGAGCGACCTCAGCAAACGTGGTTTTGTTTATAGATGTTGGTTCCACTTGGGGAAAAAAGTGCAGTGTGAAAGCGAACCGCACCAAAATTTAAAAAAATTTAAAATTTGGTCCGGACTAAAGCAAGTGAACTATCAGACTTTCCTGGTGTGAAAAACCTTAGAATCTCAAAACCACAAATATTCCCGGTAAAAAACGTCTCCTGCATTAGAACTCCAGTGTCTTCAACTCTCGAGCTACAGTACTACAATTTACTCAGTCACAAACAAAAAGTCTACAAACAGCTTCGTCTGGTAAGCGCAGATGTTTCTTCTTTGACAAAATGGACTTTGTCTTGTTAAAGGGCCATATTACTCTATTTTCTGATCTGTTATGATGTTGTTTCCTCATTATCACACCAGGAGTTGCGTTTTGCTTCATTCACACATGTTTAACACACAAATCCTGTATATTTAGTCTGTTAAAGGAATATTAACGTTTTTACAATCTGAATCTTATTTCGTTAATAAAACAACTTAATTTACTAATCCGTTGTACTTTGGTGTCATTTGGAGCATTTCCGGAGATTTTGTAGTTTAGCGATATCTGTAACGTGAGTGCTCGGGGCATACAATTGCAGTCACCAAATAACACAAACTTTAGCAGTTTTCAAATCACAGAAGCTCAATGTTAGTCTCCTCTTTCTCTGGAGTCAAAAGTGGCCTGTAATACAATATCCATCCATGTTTTTGTTTGGATGACGAGGACAGTGTGCATGCGCGCATTCACAGCTGATTTGCAGATAACACGACGCTCTCAGCTCTCGGTTACAGTCATAAACATCTCCGCTTGAGAAAACACGAAATAGTGCGAACATGCATTTATCCCAGTTGTGAAAACCAAATGACAGTTTGGACGAAGTTGAGTTTTCACAGGCTTCGTTATCCCAATCTGGAGTTACTGAAGCTGTGGCGAGTTGCTTTGAGAAAGGACCCAAACACAAAAACATGGATGGATATCGTATTACAGGCCACTTTGGACTCCAGCGAAAGTGGAGACTAACATTGAGCTTTTGTCATTTGAAAAGTGCTAAAGTTTGTGTTATTTGGTGACTGCAATCGCCTGCCCCGAGCACTCACGTTACGGATATCGCTAAACTACAAAATCTCCGGAAATGCTCCAAATGACACCAAAGTACAATGGGTGAGTACATGACGTTGTTTTATTAACGAAATAAGGTTGAGATTGTAAAAACGTTAACATTCCTTTAAAGATCCCATGACATGGTACTTCTTGATGCTTTTATATGGCTCCTTAATGGTTCCCTAATACTGTAAATGAATCCTTCTTCAAAGTCAACACTCAGTGCATGAGAAACAGAGATAAGATGAGAAAGAGTCATTTTTCTCACTCAGAACACTCTATAATGGGTGTTGTTGCTTGAATGCAAATGAGGAGAAAAGAGCTGGCTAATGGTAGAGGGTGGGGGCGTGGCCAAACGCTCCGCTCTCTGCTCTGAGCGCTCTCTGATCCATTTCCTTGTTTTTGCACAGGGGGGGAGAGATTTGAAGCGTTCCATTGAAAAATAAACACATTTCCACATAAAATAAAATTTAACCACTGCTGTTCAAAGGTCCAGAGGCTCAGATAAAGGACTTCCGAGCCTAGAAACACTCGGACGTGCCTCCAGGCAAATAAAAAAACGCATTTCGCATTGCCTAGTGCATTCGCAGTCCAAACTCTCTGGGCGTGATTTACAGAGACGCTGAGTACAGACAGACGGGGGTGGAACTGCATTTGCATTTCTTTTTTCGATCTGACGTCAATAAGGTGCCTTGTTCAAAATCGCCCGTTTGAGCTCCGATTTTTTGTAACGCAGAAAAGGATCGCAAATGCTCAGTTTAGACATTTCACAACTTTTAACCATGGGGGGCTAAACAGGGTAGGGGAGCTCACATTAACGTTCAAAAACCTCAGAAAGTGAAAATTTCATGCCATGGGACCTTTAAGAGTTCTTCTCTCAAACTGAAAACACTGTTCCACCTTGTGATGTCATGTTGTAGTACAGGAAGTGCTTTGAAACTCCATACACTAAAAAGATTTGAGTAATTTAAGCCTTGGAATTTCCCATCTACTGAACTAAAGTTAAAAGCCAGCTGTTAAGTTGAAAACCACCACTATATGGCATCGCAAGGTGGAACAGCGCATGTTGAGCTTTGGAGATGTAGAAAGACGAAAAATAAAGAATTACTCAAACATGTGAATGAAACAAAACACAACTCCAATTTGTTTTTATAAAGTACCAGCGTTATAACATGTGTTAAAGCTCCCAAGAGCCCATTTTAATATATTACCTTTAACACGATTCATGCTTGGCAGACCAATGCCCTGTGAAGGGAGTGGGAAAGGGAGTTGGGAGTTGCTTTTATTTATGCAGGGGGTATAGACCAAGACTAATGGGGCCTGTTATGATAGTAAATAGACTTTTCCTGTGTTAGAACTCTGCGTCATTCCTCTTCTCTTCAACTCTCAGTTTATTATCAGTTTATTCTACAACACTCCAGCGCTGTACTGCAGTAGCTCAGTGCCCCTGACAGGAGGCCCCAGTGGCATTAAAAGGTGGGTCAAATGCAGAGAATGAATTTCCCTTTCTAAAGATACTAATAAAGAAAACCTTATCTTTATTTTACAGAGAATTCTCATTAGAGGCTAATATTCTTGCCCCTTAACCATAAAATCTCACCTTATAGCAATAGAGAAGGAATTTCATACATAACAGGTCTTACGCGTTTTAAAGGGACAGTGTGTAAGATTTTTACCCGTTAATTACTGAAATTGAAGATACCCATTCAAAAATACATTGTTTTCCAAGCCTTTTCACTTTCATCATGAAATCAGAGTATTCTTTTGGACTTAGATATAGTCACATAAAAGGGGGATCTTCCCCATGCAGAGGCAGCCATTTTGAATACGAGAGCCGCAGAAGGACATTTGGGCTCCGCCTTCGCCTTCAGCAAGGCTCGTGGTTTTGGGTAAACAACACAAGCATGCTGCCGGATCAGACTCGTAATGGATCTAACACGTGTTTTGGACTAAATTGTTTTACTGGATTTTATTCGTTGGATCCTTACGGACAAATTGAGAGCAAGTTTATGGTGAAATACAGAGTTTGACCTGTGCAAAGCATTCTAAGGTAAGCTAACCTTGTTTTGTGCTTTTCCGTATAAAAGCCCCATGTGCTCGGGGAGTGATTGTTTTGCAGGGAAATGAATTGCATAGTCAAAAAGAGGAGACTGTAAGGTTTCATTTGATGTGTAGAGTGTCATGGTACATGATCAGGAATGTGTGTTTTCATGAAAGAAAAAAAAAACAAAACGCGGCATGCGGGTCCCTCGAGGTCTGCCGTAGCTAAAACAGAAAGTGCAATAGCGACTATCCACCTATGCACCACGAATCCTACACACTGGGGCTTTAAAGAACATTTGGCTTCTTCAAGTCCAAGTGAACTCCATGAGAAAAGTTACATGGTGCATCTTTAAAATGATATATGAGCCTGGACTGGTAATCGGGCATCTCTCTGTGGGGAAAGTGTGGGCCGACAGTTCTAGGGGCCGATGCTGTTGACCGGCCTGCAATTTAGAGGAGGCGTCCCATTGGACCATCTTCAATACAGACAGTGGACTAAACCAATCAGGATATAGAAGCTTACGAGAGCGGTCCCACCCCTTTCTCTGCACTGATCCCCGCCAGAAAGGGGGTGCGGAGAAGTTACGGGCTAAAAGATTTTTTTAAATCTCACTATAGACGCTGCAGAATGTTCTAAATTAACAGACATATTTTCTGGAGGAGCTGCTGGAGCCTCCACGTCCTCTGCAGCCCAGGGTGAAGGTGGACAGGGAGAGGAGCAGCCAGAGACTGTGGACAGGGAACCCGAGGGAACCCGAGGGAACCCGAGAGAGTGACCAGGGAAGTGTCGCACAGGCACAGCAGTAAGCAGGTAGTAATTTTAGGATAATACCGAGACTTTTAGGTGATGGACAGGCATGAAAATCGCTCACCTTTCGGCCAGCCAACGTGCTCCTCCTGACCTTGTGTGCAACATGCATTTTAAATAAACCATTGTTTATTTACTGTTGCACATTTATTTTATCTTAACTTCAATGCACATTCTATTGCACATTACCATTTCACTGCTGTATCTTCCATTGCACATTTTTGATGCACACTGCACACTTTGGAAATCTGTATATAGGTATTTATTTATTATGTTGCACTGCTTTAAGATTTTAGATCTTAGACTTTAGTTTAACTTTAGATCTCTGTCTTAGATAGTTTTTGTTGTGTTTTGTCTTCATATTGTATCTTGTACACTGTCTTTCGCACTACCTGGCCAGAGAGAAACAAAATTTCAATTCACTGTATGTTGAACACATATGGCAGAATTGACAATAAAGCTGATTTTGATCTTTTGACTTAAAGGGACAGTGTGTAAGATTTTTACCTGTTAATTACTGAAATTGAAGATACCCATTCAAAAATACATTGTTTTCCAAGCCTTTTCACTTCCATCATGAAATCAAAGTATTCTTTTGGACTTAGATATAGTCACATAAAAGGGGGATCTTCCCCATATAGAGGCAGCCATTTTGAATACGAGAGCCGCAGAAGGACATTTGGGCTCATCCTTCGCCTCGGCTCCTGCTAACAGCTGCACAGCCGCGCTGCTTATGGGTCCTCTTTCCCCTCCTTTCCCCTTCTCTCCTTCGGTCCTCTGCTCCCATATGCAGCCAGGAGCGAAGGAAGGAGAGAAGGGGAAGGGGGGGGGGGGGGCATGCTGCCGGATCACACATCGTAATGGATATAACACGTATTTTGGACTAAATTGTTTTACTGGATTTTATTCGCTGGATCCTTATGGACAGATTGAGACCAAGTTTATGATGAAATACAGAGTTTGACCTGTGCAAAGCCTTCAAAGGTAAGCTAAGTAAGCTAAGTTTTGTGCTTTTCTGTATAAAAGCCCCATGTGCTCGGGGAGTGATTGTTTTGCAGGGAAATGAATTGCATAGTCAAAAAGAGGAGACTGTAAGGTTTCATTTGATGTGTAGATTGTCATGAATCATGATCGGGATTGTGTGTTTTCATGCGAAAAGAAAAAAAAAAAGTGAACGGGGGACCGCGGTTTATGTATACAGCGGTGCGCGGTTCGTGCGCGGGCACGCGAGATTTCGGCGCTACGTCGCGCCCGGGTGACCCTCGAGGTCTGCCGTAGGGATGGGCGATACCAGTTATTTTTGTTTCGATACGATACCAAGTAATACCAGGGTTAGAATCGCGATATCGATACCGATACCGATACTTTAATACATTTTTAATACTACAGAAAAACACTAACCTGGCTCTAACTAGATACCTTGGCTTCGCAAAGTTCCACCAGGGGGCTTAGCTCCACACATTCTAACACCAGATATCTGAAAAAAATCTTTGATGAAATGAAAATGGCAATGCAGACATCAAATGTGACCACTAGACTTTTGTTTGTGCTGCTTGTATTGCACGTTGTATTTTTATGTATTTGCCTGCCTAGGGACTGCAGATGAAAACTAGCTTTGTAGCTAAAATTCGGCATATTTACATTTGTTTTATACTTATGTTCATTAATGTGCATTGTCCCTATCAAATAAATAAATAAAATAAAATAAAAAAATCTATTGTAAGTTGGGCACTTGCAGCCTATGAAAAAAGACAACAAATGAAGTATCACTATTGTCACTCCCACATACATTCTCCTCTCACATACACTACTCTTAGTCTTCTACATGCTTGATGGTTACCTGGATTGTCCCTCTCTCAAACGCCTCGGCAGCTGACCTCTGTCGTACTGCTGTTGCTGCTGTGCTGGAGGGAGCTGCCTGACTCGCCTCCTGTCGTCGTTTGGTCAGTAGCATTTCGTCATGCTGAGGTTTATGATTTATGATCAAGTGTTTATTTAAATTTGTGGTATTGCCACAATATCGGATCATTTTTGGCACACTGCACTTCGCAACATTGTCATCCACGGTGTGGAAGTAACTCCACACCACACTGTGATAACAGGAGAAGTTCAATTTGTCAACTGGACAAAGTTTGTTTGGTTGAAAACGTTTCGCCGCTCATCCGAGAGGCTTCGTCAGCTCTAATAAGAATACTGGTAAGACACTTGCTTATATCTTGCTGTAGGGAGGAGCTACCTAGCTAACTACTTTCCGGAACCATCTCATTGGTTTCGGTCTTTTGTTTCTCTGGCGTCTAGCTGACAGTCCCTATTCATCCCTACACGCCTGTTTTTCACACCTCTGGCCCTGACCTGGCTAACCCTATTGTTTCCCTGTTTGTTTGATCTAGGCTTAATAATGGAATTGTAGATGGGATGCAAATTATGTCTTACTCCACCATTTCTGTTCAGAGAAGGATTCTCTTTTTTGACAAAAATAGCCTCTTTAACTCCCCTCTCAAACCAATTCTTTTCCCTGGCTAAGATCTGAACGTCACTGTCCTCAAATGAATGACCCGTGGCTTCTAGGTGAAGATATACGGCAGAAGACGGTCCACTCTGGCACGCCCGTCTGTTGGTACATCCTCTTGTGAAGTGGCTGCTTGGTTTCTCCAATATAGCGCTCACTGCAGTCTTCACTACACTGAATGGAGTAGACCACATTGCTTTGTTTGTGGCTCGGTGTTTTGTCCTTTGGGTGGACGAGTTTTTGTCTTAAAGTGTTTGTGGGTTTGAAATAAACTGGGATTTCATATTGTCTGAAAATCCTCTGTAGTTTTTCCGACACGCCGGCCAGGTACGGAATCGCTACCCCTTTCCTCCTGGGTTCGGATTCTCTATTATCTTGTTTCTTGCCCTTGTCTCTCTTGGTTTTGTTAACAGCCCATTTGGGATAACCACAAACAGAGAGGGCTTCCTGCACATGTTGTTCTTCTTTTTCCTTACCCTCTGTGCTTGTGGGAACCACTTGGGCCCTGTGTTGTAATGTCCGAATAACACCCAGTTTGTGCTGCAGTGGGTGGTGTGAATCAAAAAGCAGGTATTGGTCTGTGTGTGTGGGCTTCCTGAAGACTTCTACTTGGAGTCCCCGGTCTCCTCCTATCGTTACTGCACAATCTAAGAACGCCAATGTGTTATCCTTGGCATCTTCACGGGTGAATTTGATGTTCGGATCTACAGAATTGATATGTGCAGTGAAAGGTTCCAAATCTTGAATGTTGATTTTTGTAAAATTATCATCAACATAACGAAACCAGTGTGGGAGGAGTGCCTGGATATGAAGCTAAGGCACTCTGTTCAAATTGTTCCATGTATAAATTAGCCATGATAGGGGAGACCGGTGAGCCCATCGCACAGCCATGAATTTGCCTGTAGAAGTTCCCTCTGAACTGGAAATAGGTGGTATTTAGACAAATTTCCAGCAGTTGGCAGATTTGGTCAGGAGAAAGTTTGGTTCTCTCTTCTAGCTTCACATCCACACCACACTACACTTCACTTGCGGTCTCCCACGGCTCCCGCAGCCCCGCGCCGCTTTGACTGAAATCTCACAGCAGTGAGTCTATCGCGGGATGACGTACTACCCCACGTTTGGTGAGAACGCGGAAGGAAAAGTAGTGCCTGACAAGTGGCAATGGTTGAATAATGAACAAAACACATATGAATTTGAACTAAATAAACTGAAAGTTAAGTCAGTAAGAAAACCTGACTTGGTATCGATATTTTAATACCAGGATCGATGCATATTCAATACTCCATCAGGATCGATATATCGATACTTTGGTATCGATCCGCCCATCACTAGTCTGCCGTAGCCAAAAGAGGAAGTGGAATAGCTAGTAACCACCTATGCGCCACGAATCCTACACACTGTCCCTTTAACAATAGTAAAATACTTTGCTTCGGGGAACACAAACATAAATTAGTCCGTTGTGCTCTGCTAATTTTGAGGGGCCGGTGTAAGCCAAAAATGCCAGGGCCGTTTTTGTGTCCCAGTCCAGCCCTGTATATGAGTAAAGATATGACAGAACTTAAGTGATTGAGTTCAGTTGAGGTTATAATCATGGCCATTCTTGGTTAGTGCGGTTCCAAAGTCTTGTTCTTTCATATTTAATTAAAATCTGTAACATATTAAAACCCACTGATGGGATCGACATTTGTGATAATATCTTCAGAGTCAGCCCAAATCACAAACAAGTCCAGGCGCTTTCTTTTATACAGAGAGAAATAAAAACACCTTCACTGGCAAAGAACAAAAAAGATCAAATCATGTGTAGCTCATGGCATTTTTTTCTCATATATCTCCTCTGACGTCCTCGTAAATCTGTAACAATGTGCCTCACGGTGTATAAACTGTCTCTTCGTACTATAAAAAAGTGATATCTTCATTGCTTGAAAATAATGCTAATATTGTGGATTTTAATTGTGTTTTTCAAGTAAACAAATCTTTTATTGTTATTATTATTATTATTATTCGTCCACTTCTCAGTTACAGTTGGTGGTGGTGAGCAACTTCCTGTCACAACAACAACTGCCCCGGGGCAAAGAGACTGAAACATGGCTGCCAGTCTGTGCCAATGGACTCTCAGACTACGACCAGTAACTCAAACATAATCACAATAATAGGTTTAATTTGTGTCCTGCCCATTGAGTCATTTTCTAAATATCGATATGCCAAATAATGTAGTTTTCTAATTGTTTTTCTATTTGTTTAACACAACTTTTTTATGTTTAAAGAGGGGTTATTTTACTTCTATGGGATATTAACCGCTAGATCACAATGTTACCTTTAAAAATGCGAAGAAAATGCTATATTTCCCCCCCAAAACACCGTATTAACATGTTTTAAAAGTAAAATTTTCATTCTTGTTGCTCTGAGTCTCCAGTCCCATTGCTCTCTGTGCTAAGTCACTCCCCCTGGGAGTGGGTGGAGGTTTGCACAGAATCTTACAGTTAACCATAAGGAGGGTTTGAAAAGGGCCCAGGAGAGATCGCTAAATTACTCAAACATGGATGACTCTCAGACTATGACTAGTCACTTAAACATAATCACAATAAAGGTTTGATTAGTGTCTTGCCAAATAATGTAGTTTTCTAATGTTTCTATTAGTGCTGTCAGGCGATTAAAAAAAATAATCAAATTAATTACAGGATTTGTAATTAATTAGTCTAATTAATCGCATTTTAAGAGTGTGTAAGAGTGAGAGAGATTGTGAGTGAGTGAGTGAGCTAGCGAACCCACTTTGCGATTGAGTTTGTCCGTTTTCAAGTGGTCGCTTTGCTCAATCGTTTCCCAAATTCTGCGAGTGTGGTTTGGTGGTTTGGTGGTTTGGTGAAGTGCACTCATGCTCGCTCTATCACTGGTAACAATGGAACTTGTCCAGATGTGTTTATCGTTCAAATGATCCGTCAGGCTGGAGCAGCTTCTGTGATCGGAAAATTCTTTTTGACAAAAGCTACAAATCACCGCGTTCTTGTTGGTCGTCCCGTCTTCGTTCTTTTTATAAATAAACTTGCTGTTCAAAGGCCCTGGCAGCGATTTGCTCACCGCACTCCAAATTTAAAATGCGCACATTGAATTGCAGCTCATAATTAAATGCGTTAATTTTTATAACAGCTATCAGTCCTTTATTCATGCTGAGATCCTCAAAACCACACAATAAATAATAAATATTGTCTTGTCAAATTAGATTTTCAAAAAACTTGCAGTCAAAAGTTCTGCTCAATGTAATTTGGGCCAATTCACCTGGAAGCCTGAGGGCCATGGAAAATTTGTCTGAGGGCGGCATTTGGCCCACAGGCCATAGTTTGGACATGCCTGTTCTAAGGGGTATTAACTGCTAGATCACAATATTACCATTTATTGTTAGGAATAAAAAAAATTAAAAAACAGTGTAATAACATGTTTTATAAGTTCTGTTTTCATTCTCCAGTCCCATTGCTCTCTGTACTAAGTCACTCCCCCTTCAGAGCTCTGTCACATCAGGTTTGTGAAGTTGCTGTGTACAGTTTTGTATCGTGTTTTGTATATTTTTGGAGAATTGTCGTGTGGGAGGATGGGTGACGTAGACTTGCGGGTGGAGGTTTGCACAGAATCTTACAGTTAACCGAAAGGAGGGTCTGAATAGGGCCCAGGAGAGATTGCTAAATTACTCAAACATGGATGACGTAGTTTTCAGGCATGTGTTTGATGAGGGGACGTTATAACACGGTAGAAAGCTCAAAAAGATAGATTTTGCATCTCATTAAATGCAGTTTTAGTAATGTTTTGCTTGAAAGTAACAGCATGATGCAGGCCCTTCATCAGAAAAGTTTACTGCATTAAGTTAAAGGTACAGTGTGTAGGATTCGTGGCGCATAGGTGGATGGTAGCTATTACACTTCCTGTTTTAGCTACGGCAGCCCTCGAGGGTCACCCGGGCGCGCCGTAACGCGTACCCACGCACGAACGCGTGAAGCGCACCCGGCGCTGTGCGAGCCCTCGCCGACAACTACGGTATAAATAAAACACGGTCCCGTTCACTGTTTTTTATTTTATTTTCGCATGAAAGCACACATTCCCGATCGTGTACCATGACAATCTACACATCAAATGAAACCTTACAGTCTCCTCTTTTTGACAATTCATTTCCCGGCACAACAATCACTCCCCGAGCACATGGGGCTTTTATACGGAAAAGCACAAAACGAGGTTTGTTACTTAGCTTACCTTTGAAGGCTCTGGACAGGTCAAACTCAGTATTTCACCATAAACTTGGTCTCAATCTGTCCGTAAGGATCCAGCGAATAAAATCCAGTAAAACAATTTAGTCCAAAACACGTGTTAGATCCATTACGACGTGTGATCTGGCAACATGCTTGTCGTTGTTTATCCAAAACCATGAGCCTTGCCGAAGGCGGAGCCCAAATGTCCTTCTGTGGCTCTCATAATCAAAAATGGCTGCCTCTATATGGGGAAGATCCCCCTTTTATGCAGGTATATCTAAGTCCAACAGAATACTTTGATTTCATGATGGAAGTGAAAAGGCTTGGAAAACACTGTATTTTTGAATGGGTATCTTCAATTTCTGTAATTAACGGGTAAAAATCTTACACACTGTCCCTTTAAAAAGCAAAATAAAACCAAATTATCCTGAAATCTACACAATTAATTCAATCAGATATTATTTTTGCAGTGAATGCCAGGCGCAGTAAAAAGCGCTGACTCAGAATATTCCCGTGCACATGCAGAGCTGGCAGTGTGCAGGGGGGCGTCCCATTCTTGTGGTTTGTGTGTATGGATAAAGTTGGGTTCTGTTCCACTCTAAGGCTCTAAAGACTCATGAGGCTCATATTTGTGGTTTAGGGGCATGTCTCTTCCCCTCTGCTCGGAGTTCATTATAATAAAACCACTTTGTTAATTATATGAGATGTTCTGTCAAGTTGTTTCATGTTTTTTTTTTTCGATGTTCCTAAAATATTGAGGCCACATTTCCTCTCAAGATCAGATTTCATTGCACATTATCATTGGAGTTGTCAAAAGTATTAATGATGAGATACTACTAAATCATACTAAAACTACTACTACTGAAATTAGATACTCATTTGAGCTGGTACAATACAAATTTCTAAAAACAGGGGAAATATCCTCCTGAGGTCCATTCATTTGTGTCCTTTTTGGTGGACATTCAGTTAACCACTCGATCTTAGGGATGCACGATATATCGGCATTAACATCGGTATCAGCAGATACTGCCCAAATTTTTAACATATCGGTATCGGCCCAATGTGTAAAAGTGGGCTGATATTAACGACCGATATTTGTCAGTACAGTAATCCCTCGAATTAATGTTTTCTCACATTTCTCTCTCATTTAAACACTCAAACAGGGCTCTCAAGTTTTGAGCGGGGTCGTGCGTGAGACTGCCCCCCCTGCATTATCTAACCGATTTTCTGGGCACAGAAGCGCTGTGCGCTGCGCTTGAATTGCGTAACTAAATTTCAGGGTGAGAAATGCCATGTGTGGCGTGTGAGAGTGTGAACAAGTCGAATTGCGTGTGTCACACTCTCAAAGCGTGAGACTTGAGAGCCCTGACTCAAACCTTCATAGATTTTCAACAAAATGTATTAATAGTGAAGCGAGGGCGGGGGGGGGTGTGCTCAAATCCGTGATAGCCCAGCATGACCAGCGCGGGGCTGCAAGCACGAGACCCGTGTCCAAACTGTGCCTCCTCTAGACCAGGTCTAAACCAGGATTAAACCACCGCGGGCTCTTGCATGTGTTCGTTCATGTCGAGGTACGGTCCCGATCCATATGCCGGCTGCATTTCCACAAACTCACTCACCTCTGTTCGGTTGTAAAGGCTCAGGGTACACCGGTGAAGCTGCTGCTGCTAATAGCAGAGCTAGCACGAAACCAGGCAAAGAGCCGCACGCGGTGGTTTAATCCTGGTTTAGAGCTGGTCTAGTCCTGGTTTAGTCCAGGTCTAGACCTAGTCCAGTCCTGGTTTAGTCCAGGTTTAGTCCTGGTCCAGTCCAGGTTTAGACCAGGTTTAGTCCAGGTCCAGTCCAGGTTTAGACCTGGTTTAGACCTGGTCTAGACCTGGTTTATTCCACTTTTAGTCCTGGTCTAGTCTCTTAGCCAATCAGGACGCAGAACACAAAGTTACACTATAAAAAAAATGTTACACTATAAAAAAAAAACAACCTTGGAACGGATCAGACCTTTTCCATTGAAATAGCTACTCAACTTACGAAAAATTCACGTTACGAAACCACTTCTGGAACGAATTAATTTCATAAGGTGAGGTACCACTGTACTAGTTTGTGGCTAGTTTGTGGCACGATGACAAATACATAAATAAATAAACAAATAAATAAACAAATAAATACATAAATAATACATAAAGGCCAAATTTTAAATGCGAGCACATTGAATTGCAGCTCATAATTAACTGCGTTAATTTTTATAACGCGTTGTTTGTGGTGTAATTAATTTCCAAAAATGTATGTATAAATAATACATAAAAAAAAATAAAGAAAAATAAATACATAAATCAATCAATCAATAAAGACATAAGTAAATAAATAAATAAATAAATAAATAAATAAATAAATAAATAAATACATAAATCAATCAATCAATAAAGACATAAGTAAATAAATAAATAAATAAATAAATAAATAAGAAATTAAAAGGGAGTCTAAAAACTTCTTGAGGCGACTGTAGAAGCTTGTCAGAGATGTTGGTCATTAAAAAAAATAGTTTTGTTAGGTCGTTAACTTCACATGGATTTAATAATAATAATTATAATAATAATAATAATAATAATAATAATAATAATAATGCATTTTATTTATAAGCATCTTTCAGAACACCCAAGGACACTGCACAAGGCGAAAAACAAAATTAGATACTTATTTGATGATACTTATTTGATTTAACACCAAAATGTCCCCGGCATCCATTACAGAGGACATGTTACAACATTATGAATAAAAATAAAATGAACAAAATGTTAATGCTAAGGTGTTCATTTATCTCCAAATAGAAAATTAAACCAGGACTAAACCAGGTCTAAACCTGGACTAAACCAGGACTAGACCAGGTCTAAACCTGGACTAAACCAGGACTAGACCAGGTCTAAACCAGGATTAAACCAGGAATAGACCAGGTCTAAACCAGGATTAAACCACCGCATGTGGCTCTTTGCCTTGTCTTGTGCGTGTTCGCTTCGACTGCGTTGTTGGACACAGTCCCGAGGGGGAGGCACGGTCCGGGCGCTGCCGGCCTTGGTCTCGTGCTCGCAGCCCCGGGTGGGACGCGCGGCCTTGCGCCGGTCATGCTGCTCACAGATTTGACCACGATGAGCGGGTGCACGTGTCTGCGTGCACACTTCTCCGGTCCCAGGACTAGACCAGGTCTAAATCTGGACTAAACCAGGACTAGACCACGTCTAAACCAGGATTAAACCACCGCATGCGGCTCTTTTGAGCGTGGTCACGTGTCCGCGCACACACCCCCCACTATTAATACATTTTGTTGAAAATCTACGAAAGTTTGAGTGTTTAAACGAGAGAGAAATGTGAGAAAATGTTAATTCCAGTCTGAGAAAAGTGTATAATGTGTGTGGTGAGGCATTTACAGAAAATAAATAACAGCTCCCAAATGTTTGTCACTACCTCTCTGTAAATTACTGTTACCTGTGCAATAATCTGTGCAATAACCTATGTGCAATATCTATACCATACTATGTACAATACGAAATCCACATGCAACACCTACACCACACCATATTATGTGCAATCTGTGAAATACTTACACCTTATTTGATCTTTGATTTAATCCTACCTGCACCTTTGTACATTGTAACTTGTATTTTTAATTACATTTTATTACATATTTTATTATATTGTTTATTATATTGTTTACTTCTTCCCCTGCACTTTTGCAACACTTTTTTTCACCATGTACTATTATTGCTGTTATTAGTACTTCTTGACTATCTTAGTGAGTCAACGGTTCTACTGATCCTAAACATTTCATTGCATTGTTGACCTTGTGTTGATTCTGCATATGACAAATAAACAATCTTGAATCTTGAATCCTGAAATTGAAATGGAACCAAAACAAACACGGTGACGCCAACAGACGAACTTCAGCCTATTTTAGAGTCAATACGACTATTTAGTTTGTGAAAAACAAACAAGGTCAGAGTCGTGTGCATCTGTGACCAGGGAAGATGTCTTGAAGATGTATTTTTCTCTCTGAAGTTTTTTTTTTTTTCATCTTGTCGCTGTTCGATTCTTCGGCCAATCAGATTCACATAATCATCATGACATTTCACGTTTCCGATCTCTTTCAGCGAGAATCATCCCAGAATGATAATGTGTAGGACTCAGTTCAGAGTGACACACAGATGAGTTTGGACAGAGCCAGGTTTTACTCCAAATCCTGATTCAGCAGAAATCAGCGCTGTTTCTTAGTCCTCTGTGTATTTTTTTTTTCTTTTTTTACTCTGAAGCTGCCAACAGGCCCAACCCCACTTCGCTTTCTGAACAGGACGAACGCAAAAGCTTTTACAGCAAAACTTTTACTCTTCTGTTACTTCAATAAAAAATATCACTTAATTAGTACAAGTACAGAAAACGAAAAGACCCCAATTTGTTTTCAAAGTTTCTCCTGTAAATAGATAAATATGCCCTCTCTGCCGGTCACATATTGACTGAAGTGTTTGCTGAATTGACTGAGACGGAGCCTGTGATAGGGCTCATTGGGTTTGTGATTGGCTCAAAGGTTGAGGGTTGAATTCCTTTAGGTGCGACACACTTCAGTTCTGTCAGTCCACTTTTAAAGATCCCATGACATGGTACTTCTTGCTGCTTTTATATGGCGCCTTAAAGGGATATGCCACCCCCAGGTCAAATTTGGGCATCTCCCCACAGTCCAGAGACTAAAATAAGTGGTGGAAAGCGTTTTCCTGCTCACCCAGCCATTGTCCGAGTCTGTCGCCACTGACCGCCGCGGTATCTGCAGCTCCTCCGCCTTAGACTGGAGTCTAACGGCGCCAGAGAAAGATTTCAGCCAAAAGGAATTAATTTGCTCGATGCGTTTCCCAATTACTTTGTGTGTAGTGCGCATTCATATCGAGTGCAAATAAATGTGCAAATCAACACGGAGAGCTTGACTTGGTCATTTTGGGTGGGAACTATTTTCCAGTGCGTAAGAATACAGCCGAATCACGCAGCACGCTGCCAGGGGAATCCCAGTTACGCACCAGGAAGGGAGTTCCCCTGTTGCACAACGTGGTGCGTGATTCGGCTGTATTCTTACGCACTGGAAAATAGTTCCCACCCAAAATGACCAAGTCGAGCTCTCCGTGTTGATTTGCACATTTATTTGCACTCGATATGAATGCGCACTACACAGAAAGTAATTGGGAAACGCATCGAGCAAATTAATTCCTTTTGGCCGAAATCTTTCTCTGGCGACGTTAGACTCCAGTCCAAGGCGGAGGAGCTGCAGATACCGCAGCGGTCAGTGGCGACAGACTCGGACAATGGCTGGGTGAGCAGGAAAACGCTTTCCACCACTTATTTTAGTCTCTGGACTGTGGGGAGATGCCCAAATTTGACCTGGGGGTGGCATATCCCTTTAATGGTTCCCTAATACTGTAAATGAATCCTTCTTCAAAATCAAGACTCAGTGCATGAAGACAGTCAGAGTCATAAATATGTCTCTGAAACACTTTATTCTGGGCGTTGTTGCTTGAATGCAAATGAGGAGGACAGAGACAGGCCAGTGCAGCAGGTGAATTGTGGACAAATACGCCGCTGTTTCCTGGATTAGGGGTGCGCTGTCATCCACTTCCGTGTTTTAAGAGCGGAGGAAGATATGAGACGCTTTCCATAAAAAAACAAAACACATTTCCACAGAAAATAAAATTAAACCACTGCTGTTTCAGAGGTTCGGAGGCTCGGATAAAGGACATCCGAGCCTGGAAACACTCTCACGTGCCTCCAGGCAAATAAAAAAACGCATCTCGCATTGCGTAGCTCGTTTGCGGTCCAAACTCTCTGAGCATGGGTGGGTAGACATCCAGACGGGGGGTGGAAACCTTTCCCCGAATGTGACATCAGAAAGTTTCCTTGTTCAGAATCGCCCGTTTGAGCTGTCTTTTTTTTCAAACACGGAAAAGGATCGCAATTGCTCAGTTTACACATTTTGCAACTTTTAGCCATGGATGGGCCCTAAACAGGGTAGTGGAGCTCACATTAATGTTCAAAAACCACAGAAAGTGAAAATTTCATGCCATGGGACCTTTAAAATGAACAAAACACATTTAAGTCTTTTTTATTTTCTGTTGGCCTAATCCTCCTCTTGCACTTCTGGTTATGTTCATATTGATCTGAAGCTTTCTTACTAATAAAGCTTTTCTATTTTTAATGACATTTTTATAACTCTTATTTAAAGATGGACTAATAATACTGTTAAAAGTTACATAGTGGAACTTTAACCTGGATACGAGCCACACACTGTAACAGGAGCACAAAAAAAAAAAAAAGTGCTGGCATGAGTTCTCAAACAGAAAACACTCTGTTCCACCTTGTTACATCATGTTGTAATACAGGAATTGCTTCATTGTGGTTTTTAAACTCCGTATGCCTTCACAAATTCACATTTGGACGATTTCATCCCTGGAATTGCCAATCTCCACTGAACTAATGGCAAAAAGTAGATATTAAGTAGAAAATTACAAGGTGGAACAGAGCATTTTGAGCTTTGGAGACATAAACAGACCAAAAAAGAGTTACTCAAACATGTGAGAATGAAACAAAACACAACTCCAGATATGTTTTTGATGAAGTAACAGCATTAAAACATGACTTAAAGCTCACAAGAGTAAATTTTGGACCTTTAATTGCTACATCAAGTATATAGAAGCCTATCATATCCTCTAGAAAAGTTCCATACTGCACCTTTTACGTTTTATTTTATTACATTTAGGCTTTAGTTTTGTCACGCTGGTCTATACTCCTGTGGACTGTACAAAAGTGTAGTTAATGTTTGAGCCTGTTTAAACAGAAAAAGTGGATGGTCAAACAGAGCGATGGACAGATACAGCCTGTGTCAATGAAAGCCCAGCACTTTGAAACAGCAAACACAGAGGAGCTGAAAATAACCGTATGTTCTCAAACGCACCACGAGAGCCCCATCCGAAAGTGTGAGGAGGTTTGGACACCGGGGTAAAAGTCTAGTGTAAATAAAAAGAAAGAAAATGCAGCAAAATCTCACAGATCTGAACAATGAGAGTGCGGAGAAGTGAGCCTGGAAGGGGACCTGTTCTGCAAAATCAACTTTTCAACATGTTACAGTTGTTTCCCATTTTAACTGACCCTCTTGAAGTTGTATTTAGAATGATTCATGCATGTTTGAGTGATCGTTATTCTCCTGTATTCAAGACGTCATTGGATACATTTTCACCGCCACCATACGCCAGCTGCTCTGTACTTCCTTCGCTCTCCAGTTTTATTTTCTTAATCGGCAGTGTTGGGAAATAACTGAATACTTGTACTTGATCACACTTCGAACTGCAGTGAGAAAAACAGAAAACACTGCTCTTATAATTCTCCTTTCTCCAGTTTGTGATAGGAAATACATAACAACAAAACAAATATAAAGTTAAAAACACAAAGTGAGAGTTTCAGAGTGGCTTAGGGCCTGTTTACGCTTACGGGTAAAAACAATATATTTTATCGGAAGTGTCTTTCATTTAGATGGTGGCGGCGTTTTGGGGGCTTAAAAACGCAAAAAACTGAAACCGCCCTCCAAAGTGGAAAACTTGAATACGGTCCTCCGTAGCGTTTTTGTCTGCACTGCCCAAGACGCAAAACTCTGGTCAAATCTGCTGACGTCGCGTACGCGTTTACGTCACATCGGTCCATATATCAGTGTACTTTGTTTGGCAGGACTCCCAGTCCACACCTTGTTGCGCCTTCGTTGCTTTGTCGTCTAACGTGGTCTGAAACAATAGTTGAACTTCTTCGTCTGACCGCACAATTTTTTTTTTTCTACCAGTAGCCATGATTTGTTTTGCTTTTCGCAACACAGATGAGAAGAAGGAAGATTCTACACATACTCGCGGACATAGTGATAATTTATTTATTTATTTATCTAAAAAAAGGGACAATGCACTTACCTGGCCAGCCAAATGATATCTCTCTGTATTTGCTATACAGCGCGATACCATTTGGACACCCTCGCTCCACCCTCGCTCCTCCGGTTAACAACGGACTCCGCGATTCTGATTCGTTCAAAGATGGTGACGTCAGTGCACCCGCCTTTGCCCGCAACGTCACTCTTAGGCAGCGGATGTTCCTCCTCAGTTTTGAATCAAGATGGCGCAATCTCTGATTGGTTCACTTAGCTGTCTGTCTACGCACAACCGCAGCGCATTCTGGATCAAGCGTTACCAGACTTCTTCATGGATTCTTCCAGGCAAACAATGCACATAAATCAACATCAAAACAATGTAAATGTGCCCGTGTTAGCTGGTAAGAGCTAATTTGCATCGGTAGTCCCTTTGCCAGATGTCAAAAAGGCATCCTAAAAGAAAATACACTTAAAAAGTTACACATTAAAAATTACACAAATGTACAATAACATAACAGAAATACAATAAAAGTTTTAGTGTTCACACATTTGTGTTTCTAAAAGCCACTTTTTAGCATTCTTTTTAAAAGCAAAGAATGAGGGAGATGTTCTTATCGCTTCAGGCACAGAGTTCCACTGATGGGACGCTCTGACGGAGAAAACAGACTGAACAAATACAGTTTTTCGATGAGGAATAATGCAGTCTAGTGCTAGTGCTGTGATAATGTATCACATGCATACCCAATCAAATTCCACACACTTTTGCGTCACTGTATGCACACAGATTTCCTTCAGAAAACGCTTATCTAAGAATTAAAATTAAGATGCAACGCCACTTTTGCGTCTTCTGTTCAGACCGTCATCATATGAACTATGAACGTAGCCTTAGTAGAAGTCCACAAAAGGTTCTTCTCAAGGACGAGGCTCAAAAGTGGTGTGTCGAAACATGATGGCTTGTTCCACATAACCATTAAAGGACCTTTATTATAATTCTAACAGAGTGCCTCAGACTTTTTGACCACTTTTTACTTTATTACAGTAAGTTTTTTCCATTACAGGCTTGGTCATCTTCACTATACAAATATGAAGTTGTTTTTAATTTAATAATGTTGCATCTTTACACTATAATTTAAATGCAACACAATGTAAAAGTATTGTAAGTATTCAGAATACAGTACTCTGAATATGTCACAAAATACATTCTAATGCAGGTATTCTGTAATTAAATACATTTTTAAATCATCTCATTATTAAATTTGCATCACTGTTAATTGGAGATATGCAGGATTCAGCACCAATTTTTAGAAATCTTCTGCTCGCTGGGTGGGAATCGGCTCCTAGACCTCATTGGGCACCACAATTCAGCAAATGTGTTTTATTAAGTGTTTTTTTGTTAAAGATTGTGATAGAAATATCCAAATTAGAACACAATGATTAAACACAATCGATTATAACTATACACAATAAGTCTTCTTTAAACAGGATTCACCAGTGTCACGTAACCATTTTAGCACATTTTTTAATCCACTGTTTACTATTTTAAACTGTAATTGTCCGTTCAAAACTTTGCAGTGCAGTAACAAAAGGAAGTCTGCCGTCATCGCACTAGTGACATTTTAGGTCAAAATCTTTCAAATAATTGACAGAGAAAATGGTCGGAGCACCATTTTACGTCGATCAGGTCTCAAGCATATTTTAGCTGTGACATGCTCTTCATTCTTGGTTTGCGATCAATACAAATATTTCAGAATTAGATACAGACTTCAGCATTCCGATTGGTCACAAAAGCAGTTTCTTTGGCTCTTCTGTCTGAGCGTGCATGTTTGTAAAGCCCATAGTGCTTCTTTTTATGTATTTTAGAATAAAGCAGAGTACCCAGATTTAAGATTTAAGTTTCTAATATTCAAGGTTTTGATAAAAGCAATAATACTGTATTTGATAATAATTTAGATTAGGGCTGTTAGTTTAATGTGTTAATTAGATTAATTAATTACACTGCAAATGAATGTGTTATAAAAATTAACACAATTTATTATGAGCGGCAATTCAATGCGCGCACATTTTAAATTTGGCGTGCGGCAAATCCCTGCCAGGGTCTTTGAACGGCAAGTTTATTTATAAAAAGAACGAAGACGGGACGATCAACAAGAACGCTGTGATTTGGAGCTTTTGTCAAAAAGAATTTTCCTCCAGCCTGACGGATCATTTGAAAGATAAACACGTCCGGACAAGTTCTACTGTTACTGGTGATAAAGCGAGCGTGAGCGAACTTCACCAAACCAACGAACCAACGAACCACCGAACCAACGAACCAACGAACCACCGAACCACCGAACCACCGAACCAATGAAACACCGAACCACCGAACCAATGAAACACCGAACCAATGAACCAACGAACCAACGAACCACCGAACCAACGAACCACCGAACCACCAAACTAACAAACCACCAAACCGCCAAACCGCCAAACCGCCAAACCGCCAAACCAACAAACCAACAAACCACCAAACCAACAAACCACCAAACCAACAAACCACCAAACCAACAAACCAACAAAAACCAAAAAACCACCAAACCACCAAACCACCAAATTAACAAACCAACAAACCAACAAACCACCAAACCAACAAACCACCAAACCAACAAACCACCAAACCAACAAACCAACAAACCACCAAACCAACAAACCAACAAACCAACAAACCAACAAACCAACAAACCACCAAACCAACAAACCAACAAACCACCAAACCAACAAACCATGCTGCAGAATTTGGGAAACAAATGAGCAAAGTGACCGCAGAAAAACTGACAAACTCAATCACAAAGTGGTTTGTGTCTCTCTCACGAGATTAAAATGCGATTAATTAGATTAATTAATTACAAATCCTGTAATTCATTTTTTTTATCGCGTGACAGCACAAATTTAGATCATTTGATAATAAATTTGATAATAAATCATAGATATAATGATGAAATTGATCTTTTACAAATTAAGTTCAACTGGCTGATCTGTGGGCTCAGTTGGTAGAGCATTTGTCTACTGATCCAGGGGTTGGCGGTTCAAATCCCGCTCTTGACGGGTTGACCGTGTGTGATCCCAGCTCCCACAGATAAGTGCTGCTGTTGTGTCCTTGCCCCCATGGCAGAAGTACATCAAGGCCTGTGATGTGGGCCGTCCTCCCGTGGACCGACCAGGGAGATCTACTTGGACTGCTGCCCCCGCGACCCAGAAATAGAGAAGCGGAAGAAGATGGATGGATGGATGGCTGATCTGTAATAGTAAATTGTTATATTTTTATATAGCGTTTTTCCACCTTCAAGGTACTTACACTAACAAGAAGAAACCACTCACCCATTCACACACTGGAGGCGAGGTGGGTTTAGTGTTTTGCCCAAGGACACAACAACAGCATTCATCTGTGGGAATTGCACTCCCAAACCTGTGAGCCATTCGAACCTCCAACCTTCGTATTAATGGACAAACGCTCTACCAACGCCTCTACTGTCACCCACTTTGTCGTTTATGGATTTTGAATGGATCTTTTACAATCTACGTTCAGCTCATCGTTCTGTAATGAAAGATGAGGGTTGGAAGCTTGAGAAAATGTCTTGATATAATTCAGAGCAATGACACTCCTTAAATCCCACTTCTCAAATAGAATAATGACATCCAGGGCTCACAGAGTGGCATTCATTCTGTCCACTTCACATTATAAAAAGGACCACATTTGACCAGATTGAGACCACATTTCCCCCTGTTTTACATCAAAACCCTTCAAATCCTGTAAAATACAAAACATGACGATAGAGAATCTTTGGTACAACAATGAAAAACCTCTCCGTGCGCCGTGTGAACCCAGTATTACCGCTAAACTTTGGCCCGAACTGGAGGGAGAAGAAGAAGCCAGCAGAAATATCTTCAACTGTGAATAAAATAAAAACTTAAAGCACAGGCTACGCTCCAGCCGCTAACAGGCTAATGTGTTCCATCCGCTAAAGCTTCTCGGGGCCAACTTCAGAATCAGCGACGCGTCCAAAAACAAATGAAAAGTTATGTTTTTTCACACACCCTGAAAATGTGACCGAGCCAAAACAAGAACAGAGTGAAGGATTATCAGATGCACCGCCACAGAATCCCAGCAGAGGGGGCCACAAGAGGAGATTAAAGGAATAGTGCGTTGTTTTTTTAAATATTTTAATCTGTATGGGTTTCCTTCTAAAAGTTACGTGTGTTGACACCGGCTTACCTCTGACAGTCTCAGCTGATCCCGGTTCGGCTCGCTTTCTGGAGCCCACGTAATTAGGTCCGGTAACTTCCCTGGAACATGAAATAAAGCTTGTTTTTCTTCTCAAAACAAAGCATTTGTCCGAAAGGTGATATATTTGCTTCCCAAACAGTTGTCCACGAAACATCCAGCAGCGTATTTCGCATTCGCGTATTGTGTCTGTCGATTCGTATCACTGCGCGCATATTAGCTGTATTGGCTCGTTAACCTTTAGCGGAAGTGTACGGCAGATGCGGTCCGCCATAAGGGGAAGTTTACAAGTGAAAAGGCTAATACAGCTAATATGTGCGCAGTGATACGAATCGCGACACAATACGCGAACGCAATCTACGCCGCTGGATGTTTCGTGGACAACTGTTTGGGACGCAAATACAGTAATCCCTCGTTTATCGCGGGGGTTAGGTTCCAGAAATAACCCGCTAAGTAGGACAACTTTATATTTTACAAATATTATATATGTTTTAAGGCTGTAAATGCCTCACCACACACATTATATGCTTTTCTCAGACTGGAATTAACATTTTCTCACATTTCTCTCTCGTTTAAACATTCAAACTTTCATCGATTTTCAACAAAATGTATTAATAGTGACGCGTGAGGGGAGACACGGCCCCGGAAGCCCCGCCGGACGCGCAAAGAGCACTGCCACGTCCCGGGACGCGACACGCACCAACCCCTTGGAGAAGTGCGCGACACGTGCACCCCTCATCGTGGTCAAATCCGTGACAGAGCAGCACGACCGGCGCGAGGCCGTGCGTACACCGGGGCTGCGAGCACGAGATTGAACCGCAGCGCCCGGACCACGTCCTCTCAGCCCGAGCCACAAACCAGCCGCACGAAACAGCAAAGAGCGGCACGTGGTGGTTTAATCCTGGTTTAGACTTGGTCCATTCCCGGTTTAGTCCAGGTCTAGACCTGGTCCATTCCCGGTTTAGTCCAGGTCTAGACCTGGTCCAGTCCTGGTTTAGTCCAGGTCCAGTCCAGGTTTAGACCTGGTTTAGACCTGGTTTAGACCTGGTCTAGACCTGGTTTAGTTCTGGTTTAGACCTGGTTTAGTCCTGGTCTAGTTTATTTATTTATTTATTTATTTATTTATTTATTTATTTATTTATTTATTTATTTATTTATTTATTTGGCAGGGACAATGCAATCGGACATAGTTGCAGAACAGTGCTTGCAGCTGATGTGACGCATACAGAGTTTATCAAGTGCTAATTTTCAACCCCCATCCATGGTTGAGCTTTTCTACACTAACATAAGATATAAAGTACATATATATATAAAAAAAATACAATTTCATCTATATAAATACAGCAGTGCAAAGACATGTAACATTCACTCACTCGGCTCATTCATTCACTCATTCTAACACTATTTACACATGGGTACATCTTTGGTTTCTCTTGAGCCAAGATTTAAGTTTAACGGTGAACTGTTTTAACTCGGAGATGGTCTCGGTCTAGTCTCAGTCTGGTCCTGGTCTAGTCCCGGTCTAGTCCTAGTCTGGTCCTGGTCTAGTCCCGGTCTAGTCCCCCCCGTGTCCCCCATCTATCAATCGGCAAAGGTCTACAGTCTCTTAGCCAATCAGGACGATTGGCTAAGAGACTGTAGACCTTTGCCAAACACAATGTTACACTATAAAAAAAAATGTTACACTATAAAAATAAAAATAAAAAAAATCCGCGAAACAGCGAGGCCGCGAACAGTGAACTGTGATAGAGCGAGGGACCACTGTATATCACCTTTCGGACAAATGTTTTGTTTTGAGAAGAAAAACAAGTTTTATTTCATGTTCCAGGGAAGTTACCGGACCTACTTACGTGGGCTCCAGAAAGCGAGCCGAACCGGGATCAGCTGAGACTGTCAGAGCTGGTGTCAACACACGTAACTTGTAGAAGGAAACCCATACAGATTAACATTTTTTTTAAAAACAACGCACTATTCGTTGAATATGAACATTTGAGATTAGGTTATTTTCATTGTGCGTAGGAGACATTTTGAGGGCCA